>BGPR01003132.1:67866-148280 GCA_013235015.1 Araneus ventricosus | reverse complement strand
GAGATCCTCTATGTCTCGGTAACTACATTTACTTTAAAAGCATAATTAATGTCTTATTTTACAGATAAAAAAAGGGTAACAAAAGAAGTTACAAAAAATATTTGGAAATCAATTATAGTTCAGCGACTACTGAGTCACAAAGTTGCGCAAAATTCACATAGGTTGGTGACGCGATCCTCTATATAATAGTGTACACATGTTAAAAGCATAACTAATGTCTTATTTAGAGATAAGGGTAACAAAAAAGTTACAAAAAAATTGAAAATCGGAATTACAGTTCAGCGACTACTGAGTCGCACAGTTGAACAAAAATACGCATGAATTGGTGGCGCGATTATCTATATCTCGGTAACTTACTTACGTTAAAAAATAACTAATATGTCTTATTTTAGAGATGAAGGGTAATAACAGAGGTTAAGAAAAAAAAACACTTAAACTTTGAAAAACTTACGAGAAACTTCGAGAAACAAAAAAAAATCACTCAATTAAGTAAGTCCTCTACGCCTTTAACATCAGCGGCTGTTTGAAGACAGCCTCCCGTCATTTTACAATTTCCTATTTTAAAAGTATATTTCGTAAAAAGTTTATTACATTGTTTGAAGATAAAAAACTACCACTAAAATAATTCACCGACTTATTTTCTTATTAAAAAATCACTTCTAATATTGTGCATTAAAATTATCAGGCGATTCCAAGTGTTTCCTACCATTATAGTCATTTCCGGATTAGGAACAACAAAATTTCCCCGCACTGTCATTACAATTGTCAATGGCTATAGCAAAAAAAATTCTTAAAATTGCTGCTGTCTAAAGATTAACGGAATCCGTCATAACTATTTTTCAACAAAAAGCCAACATTCCCTGAATAGGTAAGATATATTCCTACAGGAAAGAAACTGAAATTCTCTGAAAATGGATTGAAAGATAAGCTAATTTTTGAAAACTCTCCATAAAAATGCGCAATATCTCATTCCTTTAAAATCATTACTTAAATAAGCAGTCAATTTCCCACGTCAATGAAAATATATTTAGAAATAAAACTGATAGCACGAAATATTTACTCTCCGATAGAGATGATAAGTCCGATTGAGTTGAAGTTGCTGTATATCATTAAACTATTTTGACCGACAGAATTCATCATTTCCTGAAACTCTATTCAGCATAATACGAGGAATGTTTTTACATGCAATTAACAGCTTTTTTTATCATTAAAAGCTTTGTTCCTCTTTCTCCCCTTATATAAAATATAACAGAAGAAGAGTTAGAAATCCTTAAACTTTTGACCTCGAGATTTTTGATGAACATTATTTTTTTGAATGAAATTTGGTATGCTGCCTTTTTCACCAAAATTATAGGTTTCTTACAAATTTCGGATAGAAATCCGTCCAAATAGAAAATTTTGTCTGTCTTTCCGTTCGGACATGATGGCAGATAACGCAACAAGCTAGTACAATACTACTACTTACGCCCACGTCATCCCCGTTCTCATACAACGTTTTGTGGCGTTTTGGCGTGTGCATCAATTTCCTTCCCCAGACCCCAATGGGAAGAACGTAGTCCTACGTTAAAAATAGCTTAAAACATTGTGTCATCGGTCCAATTAAGGGAACCAGTTGTCCAGATTGGACCACTGGTTTCCTCTTTAAGCAAAACTGAACCAAAAATATTTTTTGATTCTCAAATTCACACCAGCACATAATGTATGAACCCAAATATGATATTTAAGCATTGTATCAGCTCATCTTCTCATTTGTATCCTCACATATAACACAAAACTACGCAACCTTAGCTTTTGTTCTTTTTGATCCAACATTTGATGTCTTTTATGTCCTTTCATTGTTTCTTAGCTTTAGCTTGCTCCACTTCCAATTTTGGAGGACTACTAATGGTGACGACTGCTTTCTGAGTTATTCCTGTAGTTCAAGATGACAGTCCCATTGATTTCAAGGGTCAAATTTAGGCAACTGTTTGTGGTCCAATTAAAGCAACTTTTAAACAACAGCTACAAAATAGAAAACTAACCTTATCTTTAAACTATTTTGATAAAACTATTATAGTGAATTGTATCCAAAATGGTTTTCTATCTGAAGACATAATAACATTTTTGCTACTTTAAAGCAGCATTAAGGCTTTTAGTCTTTTGCTGAAATATTTAATTTATGGTACATAAATCAAAACACTTGTTTTCTACCTGTAACCACTTAGAGCTTTCTCACATATGAATCTTCAAAACGATTTCATACAACACATTTACATCGTTAAAACTTAATTTGCCTATTTTATGGCCTAAATATTTATTAGAATGTAAGTTATGATACCTGTCCAATCCAGGTTGCCGAAGTTGGGCCGGCCCGGCCCAACTTCGGCAACTCACGCCTATATTTGAACAGAACGCAATTCTAAACATGAGTAAACGATATTCTATGCAATAAAGCTGCATATCTAAAGCGAAAGTTGTTCAATTCATGGAGCTCTTTCTATAGCAGGTGTCCTCGGTAGACGATTCTCAGTTTCGGGTCCGGACTTAATAATTTTGAACTATGATTAGATGACGACGTGAAAACCTGACTCGGCATCCTCTCTCCAAACTTCCATGTCAGTGTGAGGATTTGGAGCGAGCAGTACCGCCTAAGGTGTCACCCTCGTCAACTAATCACGGTTCAAAATTATGAGGTCCGTCCCAAAATAACTTTAGTTTAACTTCAAAACGGTGCGTTACTCTGACTGAACTAAATTTAATTAAGCTCTTCTTAAGCCTTCAAAAGAATAGAAACATGGTCAAGTGACCATTAGTAGCTTTCAACGCGTTATTAACACAAATTGGCATTGCCTGTACTAAATTAATTCTTTTTACACTTTCGTAATAACAAATTTATAACTTGTCTGCTTTATGGATATTTTGCAGCCGCGCTTTTCTTTAATTATTTCCGAAATTATTAAAGCACAAAAATAATTTTTTCACCGTTTGAAAGTGGAAATAATTACCTTTTCATTGATATCAATTAAGTAGCTATGCAATTGAGTCTATAATTTTAATGAACATTTCAAAATATGTTTTGTATAATTTACAACAATTCTTTTCATTGTTTCAACGCAATTGAAATAAATCATTTTCATTGCTTAAGCAAATGTTTAATTACGTGCTTCTCTCTAATTGTTGAAAGCTGAGGAAAATGTCATGATACATTTTGCTTTCATACTATATTTCATCAAAATTTTAGAGGAATCTCTAAACTAAGCTCTCTGAGATATTACGTATATCTCTACTACTAATAAAAGAGAATGTGTGTGTCCGTGTGTTGGTCCTCTGCATGGCAGACTGCTGTACCTAGACAAGATTTGGCGCAAACATACTTTGAAGGGTGGGAATGGGCACCTCGGAGCCCTTTTTTAGAAGTTTTAATTAAAATTTTTATTAATTAAAAAATTAAGCTAAATTTGGCGTTTTTCCTTAATAACTTATTACAGCATAAAAAATATTACAGAAAATATTACAGCATAAAAATTATTTTTACACAATCTGAAAATTTAAAAAATGATCTTTTCAATGATATCAATAAAGGTGTACGATTTCTTTCTCTAATTTAATAAATTTTTAAAAATATTTTTGGGCATAATTTACAACAATACCTTTTATTGTTGTAACGCGTTTGAAACCGTTTTCATTGTTTACATAAATTTTTAAATGTGTGTTTCTCTTCCATTGTTGAAAGCTTAGAAAATTTCTTATTGGAATTTTAAATTTTTCAGTCATAAAAAGAATTAAAACTGTTCTGCCGATTCTAGAAATAATGGCATTATATTAAGAATATCATTGTTGCTTGTTTGAATATTATTGTGCATTTTGACTAGGAATTGGAAAGAACCTGCACTATGGTGTTAATTTTGGATTGTTAAGATAAAAATCCACTATAGTGTTTTCTCCATATCAACTAAGTACACAATTGAAGGTGCAAAGAGAGTGAAATGACCATATCCATGAATCCATTTGGCATTTTTCACATAGTTGACCATAGTGATTGCTTGATAATTTTTTCAATCACTCGAATAATCAGAACAAACGTTCATTCTCTATTTCTGCAATGCGAAATTTTTGATATCTGTTGTGAAGGTCTTGCCGTCAAATTCTCTAACTCTTGCTCGTGACTTTTCCAGGTTTAGCAAAGATCAGTTATTCTTAATTAGTATTTAATATTCATAGCATATTTAAACCTAATGATAAGGAACACTCAGTTTATTCACTTGGTAATGAAATGCAACAAATTAGGAAGACTGTTTCATGACTTCAAACGCTTGTTCTAAACCCTATAAATCACTGAAAAGCATAAGACTTTCTCCTTCGTCAGGTAATATATTTTAATTTATTTTGTGGATAGTCTCCCGAGTACAGCTGTAAAAATTTTTTTTGCTAAAACTCAGTTAGTTCTTGCTTGGATTAAGTTCGAATGAACCTTTTTATTTGGCTTCACTTTTATGAAGCTTATCAGAAACCAGCTACAATATATCTTGCATGCTGAGAACTTTTTCTGCAACCTTCTTATGTATCAAATTGTTCCTCTTTCGCTTCGACTCCAAGAAATGCATTTTTAATAGTGCTTCTCTGATCTTAAATAAAATGTTCTTTTTTATGGCTAAACTACTGCTTAGAATCCATTTTGATTATTTCATATAATTATTTACATAGTCTTATTTTCAATTTTGTTTCATCATTTTTTAGAATATTTTCCTCCTTTCTAGACAAAATTTGCTCTGCAAGAATGAAGTTGGATCAATTTGATAGTCTTAAAGAAGTGACTATTCCATAACAAATTTCACTCCTTAGTATTGTTAGAACTAGCATTAGAATGAAATGGCATCAACCAGGAGATCGACATAAAGAATCTTAAAAAACAAAGGTATTTTGTAATGTAGAAATACTGTTTAAAAACAATATTTCGATTTCACAAAAAATATTAATTTTAGCTAATAATGTTCAAAATAGTTTAAAATAATCTATTTTTAGTTACTTGATACTTGAACGAAATTGCACTAACAAAATATGCACTTATTCAAAAGTGTATATTTTCTAAGAGATAGTCTTAATATAACAAACTAACAAATAAATTTAATTAAAAAGTAAAGAGATTGACTTCACAAATTCGTATGAAGTAAAATTTAATCCGCATCTTTCAATGTAAAAAGTTTATTTTATAAATCATTTCTCTACTTAAGACACCAATTAAATATTATTATCGACTGAAAAGTATATGCTTAAAGATTTAGTATATTTTTTGGGGAATATTTTGATGACTCTTCAAAACCTTTTCAATTTTTAAGATAATCTTTTTCTATTGATTATCTAATATATTGAGTGCCACCATTAAGTGTAGATAGATAAATAAATATGAACCGTGTGACACTTCAGACATATGAATGAAAGGTGTCGGCTGATTTTGATAACCTGAAGTCACGAAGATACTTTTGTCCTCTTTTTATCTCTTCTTTTGAATCTTATGGAAGATTAGCAAGCACGAAAGCGAATGTGTTGGACCTCGTGACTTTCATCGTGACAATTTGTTTTCATCATAAATTGGCGGTTTTTTGATAATGTTTTAATATCAGATGACTTCCCAGACTTCATTATCAGAAGACTCAAGCCTTTATAAACCGAGTTCCATCCACACATTTCATCATCCAGTTTTTTGGAGCTACTCTTCTCGACTTGATCTGATATTCTTTTATTGGTAAGAATACTATCGATTCTCTTTATTTTTTCTTCATATTTATTTTGCGCACTACGTTCTTAATGTTCCTTTAAATTTAATTTGGCATTTTATATCTGGATAATAATTATTAAAAATAGTTTTTTTTTATTTTCTTGCACATTGTATCAAGTTTGGTTATTTGAAGTTTTTAATTTTAGTTTAGTTCGGATGAATTAAAAATCAGAGATTTTGTAGAATTAGAAATTCCGAACTCCTTTCTTCGAGTCTTGAAAAGCGCTGAAAAATCGATAAAGAATAAATTTTAAAAGCAGTAATAATTATTCGAATATTTTTAGATGTCCAATGTGTCATTACAGCAAGTTTTTTTTATTTATTCCGCATTTAGAAATAACACAATATGACAAAATAATACTGGGATCGAGAATTTTTAGGATTTTCAATTTCATGAAACATATATGTATGGAAACTTATTTGCCAATGAGATGCAAGATGGAAAAATTCTGCGCAAGGATCTGAGTTTCAAAATCTAGTCCGGTTTAAAGGTATAAGTAATATTAACGTCAGTAGAAATATCGGTAGAGATGTCATACTAAATATGCTTTTATGTCAAAGTATTTTAAAATGAAAAAAATTACTAATTAGGAGCTGTTTTAAACGTAGGAGTTTAATGTCTTTAGTGCTATACACATTAATAAAAAATTAATATAAATAAATGCTAGAGTAAAAATTAATATAAATAAATGCTAGAGTAAAAATTAATATAAATAAATAAATGATATACAGCTTTGCTATTGCCCAATTTTTCACTTCGATTATTTCGACTCGATTTGACGAGATAAATAAAAATAAGTAATACTAACGTCAGTAGAAATATAGGCAGAGATGTCATGTTAAATACGCTTTTATGTCAAAGCATTTTAAAATGAAAAAAATTACTAATTAGGAGCTGTTTTAAACGTAGGAGTTTAATGTCTTCAGTGCTATACACATTAATAAAAAAATAATATAAATAAATGCTAGTTTGCCTTGTATGTATGTACAGTTTTAATAATATTGGGAAGTTAAACATTTCCTCTGTAAGGAAAACTAGTTTAAAAAACGAATAAGAAAAAGAAATAAAAAAATTAAATTAAAAATTCTTATTAACGCAATAACTTACATTATTATCAAATTATACTGTTAGACTATTTAATATAAGCTCAATAGATGAAAAAAGTACTAATTAGGAGCTGTTTTAAACGTAGGAGTTTAATGTCTTCAGTGCTATACACATTAATAAAAAATTAATATGAATAAATGCTAGTTTGCCTTGTATGTATGTACAGTTTTAATAATATTGGGAAGTTCAACATTTTCTCTGTAAGGAAAAGTAGTTTTAAAAACAAATAAGAAAAGGAAGTAAAAAAATTTTAAATAAAAAATTCTTATTAACGCAATAATTTACATTAACAAATTATATTGTTAAACTATTTAGTATAAGTTCAATAGCTGAAACATTTCAATCCAACAAACTGAATCAAAATGAGGTGCCAATGGGAGTTCCTGCTTTCTTTCACGTAGTTTATCTTTTTATCCCACAACGGTAAGAAGAAAGCCAATTCATTCCTTGCTCTGAAAACTTGTGGTTTGTTTTGTTCAATTAACATCCCGTTCTTAAAGTTCTACAAGGGCTATTTTTAGACATATCTCATAGTTTTAAACCACCGTCAGATTACTAGAGCGACACATGAGCCGGTATTCTCTCTGTAACATTCCATACCATATCAGTCGGATCGCATTTGATACCGAAGGATTAAACTTGTACCAGACTCTGCGACTAGGCCACCGAGAACATAAAGCCTTATCCTCCCCATTTAAGAAAAATGCTACGAAATAAGTTATGATGGCTATATTCAAATGTCATAATCTCTGACATGCAATTTCACATTCTTTGTATCCTTGCAAACTAATTTTATTAAGTATATAATAATTGTGATTCAATAAATAACTTCAAAACTGTTCAAGTTGGCTCTTGGAGTTAATTATTTAACACAGTTTAATTTATTTTAAATTTCAATAAGCATTCATATATTCGACAACATTTAAATTTAGAAAATAAGATTCAAATATAGGAAGAAGAAAAAAATTATTATATTAAGAAAAGAAGCTAAAACGTGCTCTAAAAACTCAAACATGACTTTTTCAATAATAAAGTTTTACTTTTTTGTTTAATATTCGTCTGGGAGGAGACTGTTTTTACAATAAAAGTTGACTGCAACCTTCCAAAATTAAATTTAATTCCCTCATTTGAAATTCATCTTAAATTGTTTTGTAGATGAAACTTTTCCAACTCCATTTTACAAAGCAAGAGTAAAGTAAAATTTTACTGCTGGGAAATAAATTCAGCATCATAAATGTAATTAATTGTATTTGTCTCCAGGTGAACCATGAAGTTCCTCGCCTTGTTTGCTCTTTTTGCTGTTGCTACAGCCAGACTCTCGCTCTTCGATCCGGAGCTGAATGAACACTGGGAAAACTTCAAGGTAAGCCTCTTCTCGCAGTTCCTTGATGCAAGAAAAAACAACACCGACTCTAAGGATGGCTTGCAGGAAACAGCTGCGGTCTTTTATTTACATATCTCTCCTTGAGATTTGTAATGTCTGAGAGAATGTTTCCGAATTAAAAATAGCAAAAAGCAGTCTTTCAATCTAACAACAGGAAATACACTGTATTCTATTACACCACAGTCTAACTGCTATTGAATGCATTTATATGTTATTCATAAATGCATGTTTAATATTCATAAGAATTGCATGAGATACCAAAAGTTCACGCGTTCAAATAACATAGCGCTAAAAAAATTTAGATTTGTTGATAAGAAAAACTGCCGAAATATAGGTTTGGAAAAATTAGAATAAAAAATCTGGTACAAGGATACAAACTTTTAAGTTAGTAATAGTTTTCAATGTTGTTTCTTTCATCATTGGAAATACAGATCTACAGGCGTAATAGTCTAATAATAGAGCTGCAGGTGTAATAGGCTAATAATAGAGCTACAGGCGTAATATAGGCTAATGAAAATTTTCAGTCTTTTTAAAAATCGGTTCCTCTAATATTTGCCACAGAAGCAATTGTATCCTTCTATTATTGAACTAAAGACATTGTGTTTGTTACTACATTCGAAATAGGATAGGCAAAAATCAGAATGGATTCGAATTTTAATTGATGGTGATTTTCACTTTCAAAAACGTTTCAAAATTAGAAAATTAATTTTGTGAAATAAATACCGTCTTGGGAAATTTTCTATTAGAAATTTTACGAAATGCAAAGTTCTTAAAAAAGCTTTTAGCATTCGAAATTCTTTTCATGTTAAAGACATTTAAAATTCAGATTTTGTTGTGAAATTTTAAATAATTCTTTTCACAATCGATAAAACCTGAAAAGGGAAACATATTTCTTACGAATTTGAATGAAGTTATAATATGAAAATATATTTCTAATATGTTCTAATTCATTTAATAAGACACGTACTCATTAGACATTTTTTTATCATGTGTATAATAATTTTTTGTAATGTTTACATAAGCGAAGGTGTCCATTTCTTTTTCGAAGTGATAATAACATTTTCATTTTTGTGAAATATTATTAAATTATTTTTTTTTATATTTGCACACTGCATTGAATATGCAGCTAGTTGCAGTCACATAATTTTTTAATCTGGACATTTTCTAAAAATAACATCAAAAACCCAAAGTGCTATGTGAATTTTACAGCAGTGAGTTTTTGATTGCTTTTACAGAAAGTATTTGGAAAGAACTACAATGAGAGAGAAGAAGTGTCCAGACGTCTGATCTGGGAGCAGAGGCTGGCCGACATTGTCCGACACAACCTTCGCTACGACCTCGGTCTTCATTCCTACAGGAAGGGCATCAACGAGTATTCTGATCTGGTAAGTGCTCGTGAGAAATGTAATTATTTTGTATAGAAATAGTCAGAAAACTGAATTTTGAATGAACTAAAGTCGCGAATGAATGAAATTTTCGAACAACTGAATATTAAGTAAATTTAATTTTACGAATGAATGAAATTCTCCTGTGATCTTTTAAATCTTTTTGACTAATTTAAATTCTAAGAATGAATGAAATTTTCTAGCGACTGGATTAAAAAGTGTTGAGTATTTTAAATAAAATTTCTATAAATTACTTATAAAATATGTAATATTCCCATTATTTTGAGTGAAGAAAATTCCCATTAAATATAACAGAATGTATAAAGCATTATTTCAATCAGAAATATTACTTATATAAATTACTTTTATATCATGCAAATTGTTATTGAAGTAAAGCAATTACATCTTCTTTATCTAATCATGACAAGTGTATGCATTTAAATGCTGTTAGAGAAGGAATGTTCTGATTTATTTATACGAAAAAGATTTTTTTTAATATTTGGGCTTTAAATTCAAGAATGAACTAAATTCACGAATGAATGAAATTTTCAGGCAACTGAATATTAAGTGAGTTTAATTTTACGAAAGAATGAAATTCTTCGGTGATTTTCACTTTTTTTGAGTAATTTAAATTCTAAGAATGAATGTAACTTTTGGACGACTGAATTAAAAAGTGTAGAAAACTTTATATAAAATTTGCGTAAATTCTGTGTAAAGTTAGTAAAATCCCGTTAATTTTGTGTAAGTAAAATCTCCATTTGGCAATGTAAAATGTATGAAGTATTTTTTATTAAGAAGATATTAATTCGCATAATTTTTTTATACCATACATTCATCATTGAAGTAAAATAATTGCTGCTTGTAATTATGACAAATGCATGAACTTAAATGCTGTTAGGGAAAGAATGTTTTGATTTACAGCTACGAATATTTTTTTCATATTTCGACCTTAAAAATTTAAGAATTTAATTTACTCTGAATTAAATCAAAACCGAGTCTTTTCTAGAAACAGAAGTTTCTAAATATATTCTTAATTACTTTCATTTAAAAATATAAGAACAAAACTTTATTATAATATCAGGGTATATTTCTGAACTTTAAACTGATTGTTCAGCATATTAGAATGAATTTGTCATCATTTTTGTTTCTTAATCTGATATTGATGTAACTGTAATTTTAGGACCACGATGAATTTGTAAAAATCTTCAACGGCTACCGTCGTCAGCCTGGTTACAAATCCAACGGAACCACCTGGGTGCCTGTTTCCAATGCCTACATCCCTGACCAGGTTGACTGGAGAGACAAGGGGCTTGTGACACCTGTTAAGAACCAGGTGAGTGCTACAAAATTATTTTATTCACATGCAGTATGTGTCTATTTTGCATGAGGAAAATGTAAACCAAACCGTACCTCAAAGGATCGCGACTTCTTATAGTTTATTTCTAAAATAATAAAATATTTATTTCTTCACAAAATTCCATAAAAATTTCAGATAAATATAAAACGTACTTAAAATTTAATTAAGAATTAAAAATGCTTTATGTTTCTAATAAATTAAGCATGTTTGTTCCTGCCTTTCTACGCACACCCATCAAAACTGCAAACCGGAGATTTTTATCTCCGGAGTCAGGGGTGTGTCGCAGTGTAATGTTTGTTCCTGCCTTCCAATGCAGAACCATAAAAATCCAAAAATTAAGTACTTTTTGCTTCCTTTCTTCAGCAACAATGCGGTTCCTGCTGGGCCTTCTCTACTACTGGTTCTCTGGAAGGTCAGCACATGAAGAAGACCGGCAAACTGGTTTCTCTCAGCGAACAGAATCTAGTCGACTGCTCTGGACCAGAAGGTAAATCTTGTTTATTTTAGTTTCCATTACCGTGGATCATTGTATTTATCAGAAATTATCAGGCGAATAATATTAAATAAAAATGAAAAATTTCATTAATATAAAGAAATTTATGGTATAAATACGTTTTATTTTTATTTCAAAATGTCTTGACTGAGGAATTTAATTATACCTTTCTGAATAATGACATAATTAATCTTTGGAGATGGTCTTACAAAAGTGCTGAATAAACAAATAATCTACGAACTTCTGAAACAATACAATTATGTCAATATCTTTGTAGGTAACCAAGGATGCGAGGGAGGTTTGATGGACCAGGCTTTTGAATACATCAAGCAAAACAAGGGCATTGACACCGAAGAATCATACCCATACACCGCTGAAGTAAATATACGTCTTTTTTGTCCGATAAAATAGTATTTCTTTTAGTCTTTTTTTCACAGTACCGTACATGAAATGCAAACATTCAAAAAGCTACTGGACAAAAGTAAATAAAGCAGAATTTAGTTAACAATAAAAAGTATTTTTAAAAATTTAAATGTGCTGCTTTTGAATCCACGACATTCTGTCCTCGAAGTTTTCTGTCACTATGAATAGTGGAGACCATGGCCGTTTCTTATTGTGATATAAGATATTATCCCTTATAAAAAGAGGAGAATTAAAAAACTTTCATGTTAGAAATAAATATGCTTAGAAATACCAACATAAGATATTTTACGATATCTCCACGATGTTGCTACGATATTCTGAATGCGCCAAAATATCATAAAGGTATCTTATAAATATTGTAGAACATCTATTGCTAATAGGAACCTGAGTGTAGAATAACAATTTTCTCTAAAGCTCGTATCCGATCTAAAATTTTCTTTAAAAATATTTTTACACCTTTAGTGTCTTGTCTTGCTAGATTAGTCATTTGATTTCAGGTTATATGTAATGAATACAGTTTATACAGTAGTATCTAACATTTTAAGAGTTGCCAAAACAATTGCATTGTGCTATTTTCATGTGTGGCATACATTTTAGGAAATAAAAGGCACACTAATCTCTTAGAACTTCCATAAATTGAATTTAAAATTGTGTAAATGTATATTTCCTTTGTTAAATCATATGTTTATCACACCTGTGTCAAACACACCTGTGCCCAAATCATGTGTGAAAGGCACTCTAATCACTCAGAACTTTCATAAATTGAATTTAAAATTGTGTAAATGTATATTTCATTCGTTAAATCATGTGTTTTTCTAGTTCAAATAGTTGATAGGTAGTTCTGTTAGAGAATTTGTAACTATTTTCCTAACTGCAGAGATACTTACTTTAGGACTGATCAGGTTTTGAAACACGAAGGTCACTCTCTAATTTGGTGTTGTGATAAATGAAACCCCTGTTTTATAACAGCTTAATTGTGCAGGCTTGCTTAAGCCAAACTTGATTTTTTGAAATTTGTTGCTTACAAACCACCACTTTCAGGATGGAACTTGTCACTTTAAAGCATCTGCCGTTGGAGCCACTGTCACTGGCTACGTTGATATTCCAACTGGAGATGAGGACGCATTAAAGAAAGCAGTTGCCACCGTTGGACCTGTTTCAGTTGCCATTGATGCCAGCCAAGACAGTTTCCAAACCTACCAGTAAGTAATTATTCTAAGTTATATATACAAACATATCGGCATCTTACCCTTTCAAGATACTACTCTGCCATTGAAAATTATGATAATGCAAAGAAACGCTTTTATTGTTAAGCTGTTCTAAAATATCGGAATCGTTCTAGATAAGATTCTGAATGTTCTCATGAAAGTAAAACATTTTAGAATGTAAAATCATACAAATAAAAGCATTAACTTTTTTAAAAAATCTGTTTTAAAGCTACTACAGCTACATAATGATTTAAAAAGTTATTACAACTACATAAGTTATTTTATAGAATTAGTCAATGAAGAATTCCAAGAGTATTAAAGCTAGTTTTTTCAAAAAAGTACATGTATTCCTTAACATTGCAGGGACGGTATCTACGTCGAACCCGAATGCAGCTCTGAAGCACTTGACCACGGTGTTCTGGCTATTGGCTACGGCACTGAGGACGGATCTGATTACTGGCTGGTCAAGAACAGGTAAGAATATTTCTTAATGAATTGAAAACCTATAATATATAGTTAAAAGATAAGGTATACCATTACTTAATAGTTTTTTTTACAATATATTAATTTTACTTCAGTTTTTTTACATTAATGAAACAAGGATTATGATTTTACAAACATTCTCAAAATTAATGTGTTTTGGGTATTATAAATAGATTTTTATACTGTGATCAGAGTAATAATTTTCTGTAAAGGTTTATATATATGTGTGATATTTTACTTTTTTAACTTTCTTAATTCTTAAATAACTTTTAACGACACCTCATTTTAATTACTTCTACTTCTGTAGTAACAAGCGCACTACAACTTTCTTTTCGATGTCACGAGTCGTTCCGGGAAAATTCCCTTCTCTAGGTACTTAAGCGTTCTTCGCATTCCTGTCTGTCCTTTTTTGACTCCAAGATGTAAACGAATAACAACGTCGCGCTGGTTCGCGCGTCACCTCTTCTATTCTGATCATGGAGCTAAGTAAGAAATGAATTCTTTACCCACGAAGAAACATCCTCAATGACTGAATAAAAGAAAATTGACTCAACTGACGTATTTTCCTGGACTCAGATATTCGACATTTCACCTTTAATCAAGATGTTACATATATTTATAACAATCTAATCCCCCTCTTTAAGTGTCATCAGTTATACATCTTATGTTGTGTGGCGATTACCTGTAATACATTTGCAGAATTATCATTAAAACTCTTACTTCAATAAATACATTTTCAGTGTTTGGGAGCAGGAGAATTCACTAATTCCGAGATTATTTTTCCGTAGAATTTATTCATCACCCCGAAGATGTAGAAGCTTTATGTAGTAGGATACGATTTTAATTATACGGAAAATTTATAGGTTATTCATCTATACATCTGCAAAGCTTTTATTGAAACTAGTGATTTAATGAGAACAATTACTTATTCTAAATCCTTTCCAATCTTTTTCAGCTGGGGAACCACCTGGGGCATCAAGGGATACATCAAGATGGCAAGAAACAAGAACAACCAATGTGGTATTGCAACTCAAGCCAGCTACCCATTAGTTTAATGCATTCAAGATATGGACTGTGATTTTTAAGTCATATGTTTAGGACATTTTATTGTTATATGTGCGATTAAAATGAAAATTGTGCATACTTTTGTACATAATATTTTTTGATAAAATATTTTAATAAAATTTATACTAAGGAACTCTGCTGTTTTATTACGCAAAAAAAGTATTTTTTATTCATATCATTAAGTATCTGTAGATAAGAAAGATTCAAAAAACTGTAATATATCTTTATTTCGGATTGAATAAGTAGACATTTCAATTGAATAATTCATAACCCATTTCGGGAGAGATTTAAAACCGTATTTGGAGATAAAAATAGTTATTTTAGTAATTCAAGGTATATTCATCGTGTGCATTTCTTCGCGTATAATTTTAAGAATATTTATATTTCTTTGCTATTATACTACTAAAATTTTATTATCATAATTAATCATAACTAACAGTTAAAATGAATATTTAAAAATAAGAAATATTTACCTGCTAAGATCTGAAGTAAATAATAGTTATTTCATATAATCATTCAATTAAAAATTCTAACTTTCCGGTTATTATCTTTAGTGCAATTTTTGGAGTAATGCTAAAGGATTGGAGAAATGCTTAAGATGAAATTTTTGATGGTAATAGTCTTAGAAAATTTGCAAATAATTTAATCACGCCTCTCAATAATATTAAAAATCTGATAGTTAAAAACATTCTCAAAAAGTTTAAAAAAATTCTAAAAATCAGAAAGTGTTAAAATTTTTATTATTCTTTTTTAATTTACCAAATAAAATCCTACACTGTAAAAAAAATTCCGTAAAATTTACGGTTTTAAACTGGCAGCTAGGTTGGTTGTGCAAAACCGTAAAAGTGACGAAGTAAATCCGTAGGCACAACGGTTTTTTACCATACAGGAACAAGTTTTTCCCGTAAAAGTTAGGAAGTAAATCCGTAGTCACAACGGTTTTTTACCGTATGAAATCAAGTTTTCTCCGTAAAAATTAAGTCATCGAAGTAAGTGACGTCATCGACTGAGTTGAGTTGTTTTTCTCCTTCTGTTCGAGTTGAGATGAAATGTGCTGATGTGTATTATCAATTAAGAATATTAATTAATCAAGGCTTAATTATTAATTTCAATTAGTTTAATTAATATAATTTTTAATTGAACTTACTTGGACGATTTCGATGCAAGATGGCGACAAAACTTCTAACTTCTCTAAGCCGGGGATCGAAACCGCGCTCTTAGAAATAAAAAGCAGTCGCTCTAACCACTAGACCACCGGAGACTTCATAAAATGAAGTAAAAATAATCTATTTGAGTTTTAAAGTTACTATGGCTCTAGTGGCGCCACCTAGTGGTGTAAAAATCAACTATTGCCAGAACACGTGTTTTAAGGTTAGCTTTCATGAGTGACAACAGGTTCTGCAACATGTATAAACAACAGCGGAGATGGAACCCTATTAAAAACATGAAGTATATATGAGGGGTCTGGGTTCGGGGAGAATGAATTTCAAGAACATCACCCAAAACCAGTCCACATGGAAGAACGTACTTTATCTCTAGTTCACTCTAGCGGGAAATGCACCAAACATAAAGGAGGACAAACAGTATTTAAAACTGAGTTATTGCTAATATAATAGCCCAGATCCTCCGGTAACTCTTTGACGTCACCAACAATAAAACTCGCGCCATAGCACTGCGAAAAGTTAAACAGCATTATTTCATTGTCAGAGAACCATAATTTCAGTAATTTTAAATTTAAGAGAGTAATTGTCGTTCTAATTTCAAATTTAATAGCTCTAAAATAGTGAAATACAATTTACTATCGATTGACATAACATTTATCTCTCTATGATCGATAGTTCCCGAGAAATTTTAAATTATATTAATCCTATATTTCAAATTAATTTCCGTTTTTGAATAGAAAGTAGCAAATTACGTCAGTGGTATATCATGCGCGTGATATAGTTTGGACACCAAATTGCATCTGGATGCAATCGTGGCGATGTTGTTTTCTTGCCAAGAATTAAATTAGCCACCAGTGAACCAGTGACGTGAAATCTGCCATTCGTTCTCAACCGCCGTCAGTTCCCGTTAATTCCAGCTTACACGATGATCAACAAATCGCAGGGGCAAACTTTCGATCACGTTGGAATTTACCTCAATGAGCCTGTCTTTTCACATGAACAGCATTTTCATATGTTGCACTTGAAAGGTCTAGGATTCCCAATCACGTTAAAATTTACACAAAGACATCTGAAGTACAAGGAAAATTATTAAACAACGAAAAATACTTCACACGGAATGTTGTTTTCCAAGAGGTTTTTTGAATAAAGAAATATTTAAATAATATGTAAATAAAAAAATATTTCCTGTCATAAAACATATGTTTATTTTATTTGTTTTCAATCAATGTTAAACATTTCTCTCGCATATATACCTATTTAAACACGTCAAATTTGAGGGGAAATCTCTCGAATGAAGAGGCAATTTGCACCCGTTAAACCATGACGGCTTACCTACAATACTCCTTATTCAAATGCAAAAGATAGAAAATCATTGCCAGACGCCATCTTTGCGATCAAGGGAAAATCTCTGGTGCTAGCCAAATTGCCCAGATCGCCTACATCGTTGAAGGTTCAAAGAGTTCTCCTCTGGATTAAAACATTACACCCCGTTTTAACGAAAGACTCCCACGCTTATCACGTGGTTTGTGAGGGAATAACGCGTGATCTTATCTGCCGGGTCTAATCAGGCTCTCAAGGTAGGGTGGCCAAAGTCTCCAAAATAATGTAACAAATATGCTGGTCGACACGCTTGGCGATTTTGATGAAACTCTGCACACAGGTTCCTCATTAGTCGACTTGAAGTACTATAGGGGTAAATATGCTCTAACCCAGTTCCTCTTGGTAGAGAGGGGCAAAGTCTCCAGAATACATATAACAAATAGTCCTGTTGACACGCTTGCCAATTTGAGTGGATTGAGTGATTTTTAAGAAATTTTTTTAACTGAAAGTACTATGGGGTAAATAAACGCTAATCCAATCCGTCAGGGTAGTGTGGGACAAAGTCACTTAAATACATCTCATAAATAGGTCGATTGGTAAGAAACTTGATATATCTGGAACAATTTTGATAGCAGTGTATATATTCCTATTAGACTATCTATAAGTAGTGTCTGGGTAAATAAACGATAATCCATTTTTTAAGAGAAGGGTGGAGCAAAATTGTCAAAATGCTCTTAAATTGCAAGGCCGATTAACATGCTGTTGGATATGGCTCAGGCGATTTTGACGATATTTTGGACATATGTTTCTCAGAGTCTGATTAAAAATACTCTACGGATAAATAAACTCTAACGCAATTACTTTAGAGTAGGGTGATGTTCATTAGTTTAAATACCTCTAACAAATGGGCCGATTGACATGAAGTTTGATACTGCTTGGGCTATTTGATGAAACATTATACATATGTATCTCAAAAGTCAAAATAAAAGCACTTTAGCTCAAATATTCACTCAATCCCTCAAGTAGGGCGGAACAAAGGCACAGGCCGATGGACACGAAACTCGATACTGCTGGAGCGATTTTGATGAAACTTTGGTACGCATGTTCCTTTTTAACCGATATGAATCACTATTGGGGTAAATAAGCCCTAAGCCAGTCCATCAGGGTAGGTTGTATCAATGTCTCTTAAATACATTGGGAACACATATGTACATAAATACATAAGAACATACATGCCATTTAAATACATGGATTGATCGAAATGAAACTTAATTCACAAGTTTCAAGATATCGAACTAAAAATATTCAGGGGTTAAATCATTTGAAATCAGCCCTTTAGGATGATAACTACCGATAAGATATGGAGAAATGTTTATTTAAAACGGCTGGAGCAATTTTGGCGAAACATGTTTCTTTATTTGATTTAGGCACTTTAATTGTTAAAATGTCATTTTAAAAATGACTCCAGTATTGTTCAACAACAGCAAAAAAAGAATACTGTATTGAGAAATGGGCCCTATCTCGCGCTTTTCTGTGTTGGGTGGAGATCAGTCATTGAAATACATTGAGTAAATGGACCAATTAGCATGAAAGTTTTATGGCCAGTGTTGCTAAAATAATAAGATGCCCCCCAAAATTGGCTAATAATATAAGAAATATATGTAATATTGTATACTATGATATATGATAAATGAAAGAAATTTTTGAACTATTAGTTTATGGATCTTTTCATAAAAAAATTGATTATCTCAATAAAATAACATTAATAAACATTTTGTTGTTTATAAATAATAATTCAGTTTGCGGTCTTACAGAAGATTTTGACCTGAAAAAGACCGGGCAACGCCGGGCGCTCTTCTAGTAAGAATTAAAATATATGTAGCAACTTAATGCGCCAACGAAGTTCATTAAATCGGTTAATCAATTTGTCTATTTGTAGAAACCTGTCCCCTCGTATCATTTGCAGCATTGGGATCAGTTTTTTAAAAATTAAATACTAAATACTCAAATTATAAAAAGGTGTCCCATTTATTTTGTTGTCTTTTATACAGAAGGAGTGCAGACATAAGGAAAGATCTGCAATCGTAGACCACGTCAGAAAACTAACTAGATTCTTATTCAATGAACTACGAAAAATAGATAATACTGCCATTAACTCCATCATATTTTGCAATCCAAACTTTAGAATAAACAAGAGAAGATACCGTATCCTACTCATTTGCATCATGTGACGATTGAAAATGGAAGCTAGGAAGTTAATGGTTAGACTTAAGAACACAGTACTGCCAACAAACTTTAATTTTTTCAAGCGATAACCAAAAATGTAAATCCAGAAACAATTGAACGTAATAGAACGATTGACAAAAATGTTGCGAACTTGACGACGGGGCCGTAACATGTTTTTAAGTCTAATCGATGGGAACAATGAAAAAAAAACAGCATGTCAGTCAGAAGTCATCTGATTAACCCCTTAACACTTTATTGACTGGAGACGTCATATGACATCTTTTGACCATACGTTGTTGACCGGGAACGTCATACGACGTCTTTCGATAACCGAACCTAATTGACTGAGTATTATATATTTAAATTGTAGTTGCGAAATGAAGTACTCATGCACTTTTTACAACAATTCTAACGGTAAATATTGTTACAAAATTGTCTTGTGAGTGCACGTGAATGCAATCCAATAATCAGGGCTTAAAAAAATAAAGCTCCTTATTTTACAAATATTCTAGGAAAAGAAACGTAGCACAAGTATTAAACAGCAATAGTAAGAATTCACAACAGAGATTATCATTAAATCTCAACTCAGCGCTCAAAGGTTTCTTATTAGCTCACCAGCTTGCTTGCTGATCAAAATCAAATTGATTCTTCTTGGCTTGAGAACTTGTCTTTATACTTTTCAGCAGGAAGTGACTTAATTACGTAGGAAGTGACGTAATCTCTAGAAAGTTCGTGAAACCAGTAGAAATAGGTGGAAAGTTTGAGATCCTTCTAGAAAATTCTCTTTGCCGCCAAGTCGCCAAAATGCTAGCCAAATTTGTCGCCAAGTCTCCAAGTTCGCCCCCAAAATTAGCATCTCAGGGAAACGACTTTATAGCTTTGTAACAATATATTATTGAGAAACTCTCAGTTTGTGGAAAGGCGTCGTAAGTTCAAATTGCCTATATTCCATCATATGCGGATTCTTTCTTATTCACTTTTAGGAAATATCGCCGGCCGCTCGCATCAGTTTCTACAAAAATCACCCGGTCAACAATGTGTTAACGGTGAAGTTTTTTTGTACTATCTAATTAGATGAAACCCCTCTATTTTAGGAATGCTTTGTCGTGTCGATTCAACTACATATCTTTAGAAAAGTTGAGATGCTAATGGATTACCCATATTTTTGTATAGAGTTATAACGTCTATAAATGACTTAATGTTAGCTTATAAGTTTAAAAATGGCATAATTCGGTGCACGAGAGGAGCTCGGGCAAAACTGTTATGAGTTTAACCAACCTGAAAAAAAGAGGGACTGGGGGCAAAATCCTTTCATGGACTAATCATCATCGATGCTTTTTCCTTTTCATCACCCTTTTCTTTGACACATAACTCCTGGCCAGAATATTTTAACTTACCAAAAATGATTATGAGCATCTAAAACTTGCTAAACCTCTCATCTAATTTTAATACATCTTCTTGGTACACTCAACGGTATAGACAATATTGTTCCATCATGCCACTTTTCTTAAAACATTTGCAAGATAAGGACAATGAAGGCTTTTACTGCTTAACAGCTTCATAGAAAATCTATCTCATATCATAAGTATCCAAACGAGTTAGTTCAGTCTGTCATGTACACAAAGGAACTGAACAAAATTCAACACCAACAAATTGAAGTGAATATTCGTGTTTATTACGCCGACTATAATTTCAGTTAAATAGTGCATTACATGTTTGATAATTAATAAAGAAAGCTAATTAAATTTTGTGTCATAATGAGGTTTCTTTATAGAAATTTAGGGTTGAAATCTAGAAGTTGGTACACTCTCTTCAAACGCTGCCAAATCGCCAAGGCTGTAACTTGATCGCTGCACTTCATTGACGCCATGTCGCCAAAGATAATGAAAGTAATACTTGCATTAGCTTTGGGGAATTCGCACCATTTTAAGATTGTGTACCAACTTCTAGATTTCAACCAAATTTAATTATGGCACAAAGCATATCTAACTTTTTAGTTCATTCATTTTAATAATAAATTAGCTAAGAAGCTAAATATACTTTGGGTCATGATTAAATTTCTGTAAAGCTAATTAGAGGACACAAAATACAAGTAGCTGTCTTTATTAATTATAAAACTTGTATAATTAATAAAGAAAGGTATCCTTATCACTTACTGTACTTTAATAGTTAATAATAAGGAACAGCTTTGATATGCGGCATCACTGGCGATAATCTTGTATTGGCGACCTTTTGTCTCCTAACCGAACATTGTATCGTTAAGTCGCCAAAGCAAAATATCGCCAATGCAGTCCTATATTGAAGCTGTTGAAAAAAAATCGCCAGAACAAAATTATCGCCAGTGATACCGTATATCAAAGCTGTACCAATAATAACATCAGTATTACGGAATTGGTTGAAATCTAGAAGTTGGTACACACTCTTAAAACGCTGCCAAATCGCCAAAGCAAGACGTTGACCGCTGCATATCATTGGAGCCAAGTCGCCAAAGCTATATGCAGGTATTACCTGTATTAGCTTTGGCGACTTGGCGCCATTTTAAGAGTGTGTACCAACTTCTAGATTTCAACCACGGAATTAAGTGTGAATCGAATTAAGATATTTCTCTATGCAAAAAATATGCATTCTGAATCTTAAATCTTTGTTAAATGATTTCTCGTAATTGGTCACTCACAAAAAGGCGAGGAACCCGAAACTGCACGAGTGTGATCCTGGACTATCATATAATTACAAAAATATTTTTTCAACGAAATTAGATTGTGGTTGTTAAATTTTTGAAATCTACTTCCCAGTACGGTCACATTGCCAAGAGTGGTACGATGGAGTTCATCGCCAATACAGCAAGCCAAGACATTGAATTTGCAGTCATGTTGCTTCTGGTATTGGCGACTTGGCAATCTTCGTAGACGGCCGAATCATTGGCGACCGTACTGGAAAGCAGATTTCAGCCTTTAAATTAAACAAAATGTTTGATTTTAGTATTTCAAAATATTTCACAACTTCAACGTATAAATTAATTTTTCCATTTTGTTTAATTCTATGCATTTATTCACATTTTTAAGGTACTTAATTTAGAAACAGAATTGGATCAAATTTTCCATCGATTTTATCACAAATTTTTCAAGATGTATGATTACAAACTGACTTCTCTTTTTCTCCAAAGCTCTTTCTGATTTTAAACCTTCACGCCTTAACATTCTCCGTAATTTGTAGTCATAGAATCACTACTTTTTGGTGGTGCTTCTTGTAGCTGGCTTAGCCTTCTGATCTGGCTTAGTATTCTTTCCGGTTTCTTTAGCCGATTTCTTTGGTTTCTTATCTTTACTGGCAGCTGCTTTCTTCTTCACTGGGCTCTTTTCTCTGCTGGCAGCTGTTTTCTTCTTCGCTGGGCTCTTGTCTCTGCTGGCTTTTGTTTTAGCAACTTTCTTTGCACCACTTGCGGTTGGCTTTGAGCTCTTATCGAGAGTGCGTTTAGCAGGCAGAGAGCTGGACTTCTTTCCAGATTTGGAAGATTCTGTAACATTTTTATTTCCGCGAACTTTTTGGTCAACCACTGCCTTACTTGATGCTGCCCGTTTGTCTTGTACGTCGTTTTTGTCCACTGGATTATTAGTAGATTTTTCCATCGGTACAGCAGAAGATCTATCCACTGGAAAATCATCCATTTTCTTTAATTTTCAATATATTAAGTACGCAGAACTGGAAACAATTCAAAATTGTCGACTCAAAAAAACTATTTTTACTTTTTTGCAACTTAACAGCTCTGAAAATCGTAAGAATATGAAATATATTTTTAAAACTGAATTCCTTCACGGCAGTCTTGCTCGTGAATGTTTGAAAGTAATATTGCAAATATCTTTTGCGTTCACGTGCAATGGAGACTTATTTAAACTTTAATTATTTCTGTAGTATGTGCTACGATCCTTTACACTAATAGTCTCGCTATTTGGCTTTTATGTCTTTGAATAATGTGGAAGAAATTGATGTAGATAGAAAAATAAATGCTTTATAATATGAAGATAAATACATTGTTCACATATCTATATTTGTTCTGAATGTCCTTTCTTGCCATACAGTGTATTTTTTAAAATCATATTACGGTTACAGTTCATAAATAAAAATATTAAATTGTGCTGAAATACCGACAGTTGACTTTGAAATTTAATGTAACGTCAAGTGCAGCGATGTGACTTTATTATGCTTTATATCGTCAGCAGTGCCATATTTTAATAATTTTCTAGTAAATTTCAACTATTTTTGTTTTGCTTACTTAAATAATTGCCAATAGTTTGCATATTAATTAATATTTAATAAATTGCAATTAATTCAGATATTATTAAATTGCTAATTGTTTACATAACTTATTTTGTTCAGGCTATTAAGGACGCACCTTGAGTTACAAGATTATATTATACAGGAATTAGAAAATAAGAACTGCGGTTTATTCCTCTGTGGAGTTACTTATTCTTGTCTTCACTCGATAGCAATTAATGTAACCTTTACACATCTGGTGATACTATAGGACTGGTGTATAAAATAATCAATAAGTTGATAGAGGGAGTCCGATTGGGTTCGCAGATGCATGAAATCTCAATGGTTTAATGGTGCAGCATCTGTACCAGCCCGTGTGCAGAGGCAAAATTTCTATTGGTACAATATTTGCATCGCCCGTTAGGGAAATGTTCAAGTAAATTGCTAAATTCTAGATTGTCTATAAAAGTAATTCATGGCTTTTCTTATATCAATTTGAAATCTTTGTAGCTCATGGCCATGGGTCGTTGATATCGTACTTCAGATCAGAAATTTATTATCATATGTGAACTATCGGAAGGGTAATAGGCAAAAAAATAAATGATTTAATTAAGCTATAAATGATTGAAATTGTCCGAACAGTGGAACAGCTTTCAGTTTGTTGTTCACATTTATGTTGCTAAAATGTGAACAACAAACCTCGCGTCAATAAATAAATAAATAAATAATTATTAAGGAAATAATAAGATCTGCTCTTCTTTGTAATCATTAAAGATTTAGCCATTTTTTCCGAACGTGAATTATTCACACACGTCTCTCCTTTTATCATTATTCTCAAAATTACAATTAAATGCCTACTTTTATCAGTATTAACAAAATTATAATGAAATGTCATTACTTAAATGATTCAATGTTTTAAAGGTGCCAAATTCGCCATTGACTAGCCGGCACATTGAAACCATTAAAACGACCACCATCTTGACCCCATCGCATAAAAAAAATAAAAATTCTTACATACGCGTCGTTTTTATGATCTGAATGAACCTTCATGCCAAATTCAAAGAAAATCGAACCACGCGTTTGATCGTGACTGCATAACAAATTTAAAATTTACAGACAGATGAAATACTCTACTTTACTCTATGCCCCCCCCCCTACCCGACTCCCGAGGTAAGGATCTCCGGTGTGTAGTTTGGGTGGGTGTGCGTAGTAGAATCTTTATTGATTAAAAAAAATCATTGAGTACAACAGTTACATAGACATGAGAATTCGTTCTGCAGACGGCCTCTCATAAATACATGAGGCATTGATCATTTGAATACAATACTAATTTGTAATTCTTAAATGGATATTAATAGTAATTTTAGAAATACATAAAACATTTGAAAAAGCAAACACTAACAAGAAAACCTAAACAGTAACACATAAGTACACAAAAATATAACATTAATCTTAAAATAGCAAGATGTTAAGTTATACTTAATATTTTTTAATTTAAAGTTAAATTGGAACTTCTATTATAACACTGGATAGGAGCATATTGCTTACTTATAGATAATATGGGACAAAGAGTATATAGTCTCATGACAATATTTGCATTTTTGAATAAGTAACTTTTGCTTATTTACATGGTGACTTTTCATCAACCAAATCTTAACTGCCCATGGATGCTTTCCAATCTACCAAAATAAATTTTTTGGCAAGTCTCCCGACTGTGACTGGACTAGGGAACAGCTGGCCACCTAGTTTATGGTTGTCAAAATTTTAATGCCATTAGGAAGGAGTACTTTCCTCAAAAGTTTCTTTTACATGGTTTGCTGGACTTGACAGTTCATCTAAAGGCGAAAACTGGACTTAAAAAAACTGTTGCTGCTATCTAAGTCACTTCATGTGCCTTAACCCATTCGAGACGGCGTACTATTTTCCATCCCCAGAAGTGTGTTCCAGCTTTATATTGACCATTTTTAATAAAAAAAACATGTTTACAATAGAAATCAGTCACTTCGTAACTCAATTCGTACAAATAAGATTATTGAAAACCATATGTGCAAATCGCTCCTCAGAACAGTTTGACGTTGAAACGACTTTCCACTCGTCGGTCGAACTGTCTTGTGTGACAAAATACCGTAAAAATATCCGGCCCCGGGTTGCCCTCAAAAGGAATTTTTTTTTAAATCACCGTCATCTGCCCATCTCTCAGTATCTTCACTAACTTCAGTTTCAAGCTCCTCCATTTCACTTTCATTTTCATTATAATCTTCCGAATCAGTTTCCTCAAAAATCTCATCAAGTGTGTCATCTAACAGTTCTGTATTCATAATCATGTCTTCTTCAACAAAAGGAGGACACAAATAAATTGAAGATACAAAATATCATAAATAAAAGAAGCATTTAATTCATTGCAACAATAATGGAGAATACACTATGATATCATAAATGCGTAAAAAATACATTGATAGCATAATTTGTTGTGCGCTTTTTGAGGAAGGACAGAACTTATAAAAGGAGGATGGTTGGTCACCTTAATTTTAGGGAAGAAATTGAAACCAATACGAATTCTATGTTTACATACTTCTAAGACAATTTTTATTTTGAACCTGTCTTATCCTGAAAGCTGCTTTTTCCATGCTGACTGATAATTGCAATTCAATATCATTGCACACACGGTGTGCTACCCGTCTTTTTGACTCGGAAATGCATTGCACACACGGTGTGCAATCCGTCTCGAATGTGTTAAGTGATTTTTCTTTGAATGGCATGTGGACAATTTATGGATCGATGGTCAGTTGTTCTCTCAGGATGCTTAGGCAGGGCGGAGTATCCTTCTGAATACTGAATATTTTTTTATCTGCAATTAATGTAATCAAAATAAGTTGTAGAGCCTTATATATTTATTAACACTTTAATCCCGAGGGGACATTTTTCTCCCAGCTCCTTTAAAACCGGTTTTTTTTGGAGAGAATGCCACATGGAAGTGGACTCTTCCATTCAGCGTGGTCGTTACCCCACCATCACACTCCCCACTATTCAAGGTAAAAAGCTGTCAGCGCCCTACTTTGATTGATTTCCTTGCGGTTTTTCCGCGAGGGTCGAACCCAGGTGGCCCTGACTGAAACGAGCTGTGAAAAAGACCCCAACAAGGATAATTGGACCCTCTACCACTCTTATCAATGAAGCCATCTATCTACCCTACCACCCCTTAAAAAAAGCAATCGACTCAAACCGGCCGTCTTAAGCGTTAAGGCGAAACCTGTAGACCGCCCGGAACCGCCTGGCTAGGTATGAGAGGGTGAAAATAAACCTATCGATGCTAACTGAAGAATTTGCAAATTTTGTACTTTTTACCTATACATAAAACAATTTGCGTTTCTAATGTATTCTTTTAATGAAATAGTGAATAATGACGACAACCGACAAAAATATTTCGAGGAGAACCTAAACCGACGATAACCGAAGTCAACGAAAACCGAGACAAATATTTCGAGGTGAACCTAAACCGACGATAACCGAAGTCAACGAAAACTGAGGTATTACTGTATAATAGATAGCATTAACTCGGTTTTTTCTGTAAAGCTAAACATTTATAAAACAAGAATATGGTAATATTGTTTTGCCACCTCAACATATTTGACTTTAAAAAAAGGCATAAACGCACTAACATTTTGTCTCCATGGCGCACCCTGAAATGGCGAACGGGGCATCTGTACCATCTTGCCCCACCCGGGTCGCTACGTCACTGGCGCAGTTAGTTAATTTGATAGCATTTCGGAATTAATCGTTAATGATACTGATTAAAATTTAATGAATTAATCTATAAATGGACATATAGAAAGCCTTATCCGCAAAAATAAAAAATGTCAATGTTTTAAATAGGATTAACTGGAGGTTAACGTTAAGAAACAATTTAGGTTAATATGGAGTCTACGGTGCCGACTTACGTCCTTGCTTTTAGGATTTCCAACTCTTTGCCGCCATGAACGGAGATGATAGAACATTTGTTTTGGTTGCGCAATGATGTTTTTAACGAGTGACATGCGAGCTTGCGCGGAAATTAATTTTTTCATCGGTGTTTTGCACATCACGCTATATTAGTCCAGGCAACGAAGGAAAAGTAGAAAAAAATGGTGTAGTTTTTTTTGAAATTTGGCACAGTTGTTGGGGATAGTGTCCTAAACAACATACTAAAAGTCCCCGCCCGTGGGGGTTACGCGGGGGGGGGGGGCGTACAGGGGGTTTAAAGGGAGTTTTTTTCAGTTTTTCTTAAATATCTCGAAAACTATGGGTTCCAGAGAAAAATACTCAATTGCAAAAATAAACTACATTAAATTCTCTACAAAAAAAGTCCTACATATTTAGTTTACCGTCAATAACTTAGAATATGTAGGGAGTTGAAAAAGTGAGTATTTCTGAAATTCCTTAATGTAATGGTAAAATCAATAAAAAATGCCGAAGTAACTATCTTCAGAAGCACCTCATGCCTATATAATAATTTTATAAAGGGAGTATTGTATGTGTTGAGAATAGTGGTGGTATCGGGGCGGGGGGGGGGGCACAAATATATTTGATGAACAGTCGTGATCCCTTCCTCCCCTCAATCCGTTTCTCTCCACAAGATCAATTCTAGTCGAGTCAAAGTAGGAAAAATAGAAAAAATAAATAGTGTAGTTTTGAAATTTGGCACAGTTGTTGGGATTAGTGCCCTAAACAACATACTAAAAGTCCTGATCGTGGAGGTTACGCGGGGGTTTAAAGGTGGCTTTTTCAGTTTTTCTTAAATATCTCGAAAACTATGGGTTTTAGCGAAAAAATCTTTGTTATAAAATTAAACTACATTAAATTTCCTACAAAAATAGTCCTTCATTTTTTTCTTAGGATGAATGACTTAGAATATAGAGCGAGAATCACAATGAGTGGTTGAAAAAGCTAGCTTCATTTTTAAGAAAGAAAGTTTTTATTTCAAATTGGCGGCTATCTATTATAACATTATATCTATAACGTAATATTATATATTTTTTCCTATACGTCGATTTTTGGCCTTCGTTGACTGGACTAATATTGCGCCTCGTTTCGATTGGATTGCTTTGTTCAAAGACGATTCATTCAAATTTCAACAAAACTTCGTTTGGAATTCTTCGGTTTGAATATCGGTTCAGTACTATGTATGTTATTCTCTGTGTTTCGTTCCTCAATGAATAAGCGAAGCTACGAGTATTCCTCGATGCTGAAATCGAAGCCGCTGATGTTTTTTTAAGTTAAAAAAATTTGCCCGGTACACGCTTGAAATGCAGCAGACAATGCTTGAGCAAATTCTTGTTTTCGGAATTCTTGAAAAAACCTAGATTCCTAACATTCAATGAAAAAGCGTAGCTACTAGTTTCCTGTTATGCTGAAAACGAATCAGCTGATGTTTTATAAAGTTAAAAAATTTGTCCGGTACACACTTGAAATGCCGCAAACATTGCGTGCTCAATCTCTCCTTTTCACTTGACGCATGCGCAAGAAAGTAATAAAAACGTACTGCACATCCAAAACAGTATTTGGCGACGGCAAATGAAATTGCGCCAAGAAAAATCGGAGAGAAACTGGTGCGCTAGGGTGGGCCGAAAAACACTTTTTTTCGAAATCGCTATTCTAATAGTGCGGAAAGAGTTCTCTCTAGGTTCAATAAACACGGTGTAAAATATTTTTTTGATTGGATAATATCTTATGCCCCCGCACCGCACTTGGATTTTGGAAATTTGGGTAAAAATTGCAATTTTTACTCGGTGTAGGAAATATAGTTATTATTCGATATTTCTATTCTAATAGTGCGGAAGAGGTGCCCACTGGGTTCAATAAGAAAGGTGTAAAATATTTTTTCGATAGAATAATATCTTCTGTTCCCGCATCGCAATTGAAATTCTGCAATTTTTGAAAAAAAGTGCATTTTTTTATGTGTTATAGAAATAAATCAAACATGAAAAATAGATGGGTACAAACACTGTTTATTGTTGTATTGTATTGTACAATTGATTATATTACCTGAAAATTATTAAATAATTGCTGAGTCATAATATAATATTTGTTAAGAATATTGTAATCATAGATGTTATGACATGCCAATACCAAAAGTTTACTTGCATTTAATCAGCAGGAAGAGGCTTGAAATCAGCCTTATTGTCGAATTCAGGCATCGGGAAAAGAATGTGAATCGAATGAATCCGTCTCTATTTTGAAACCCATAGACTTTAATGGATGCTTCTGTCACTAACTTGACACACCGTTCCACTGCCTGTGTGTCATATGGGAAGTGAACGAAATCCCATTTTAGAATTTTCTTATCGCGCACAATGGATCTAAATAAGGCAGTGGATATATTACAGAGGATTGGTGGAGAAGTAATGGTAATTGAAGACCAGTCAATCATTTCTGTATAGTCAGCTGCTTCGTAATTAAGTTATGGTGGAGAAAGACATGTACTGACTTTACATTGGAAGATGGCTCTCTAGACTTAATTATACGTCGTGCAGCAAGTTCTCTGATGTACACTTTTTCAAAATTCAACATAAATAGCAAGATATTCTCAGGATGAGCAAAGAACGAATTTCTACAAATTACTCCGTCAACGACGACCTTGAGGTCTTGCGATAAATACCTGGATCTAGAAATAGTATTCCACACATGCTTAGCTCAATATTTAAGCGAGTGTTTAGACTTTATATTAAACCAGTTTGGAGTGTAAACTTTCATAACTCAGCGATTTGCTTCAACTTCAAAGAAGAAGCTGGAGAACTGACATATAATCTTAGAACTCTGTTGGCTGTTATCAGCCAGCGTGAATGTGATAATGTACTAAGACTGCGTCTAGTCAGCTCATCAGAACAATTTCCCAATCGGAACGCTTGAGACATTTTTATAAGTACATTTGATCCTTGCTTAAGTCACGTCTATCAGTTGTTGGTAATTCGCCGGCAATAATTTCGAAAGTTGTAACTGGCAAAGTTTCACATGTAAGTTTCACATGCGCCTTCCCAAAATTACTAGAATATGATTTTGGACCATTTGTTGGCACATCCAACGTTTCAAACAGATGCCTCAGAGTAAGTGTCCATTAAAATGCAGGAGACATATTACCAACTGCAGAGGTTTACCAAGTTTCAATTCCTAACGCCGAATTACACCGGATTTCCATCCGATATTAACAGATGTGCCGTCACAGACAATTGCCAAAAGCTGAGAAAGATCTCTTGTGATCCCTTTAAAATATCCGATAATAGTCGCGGAAATCTGTTTTGCGGTGCCAAATGATGGACTCAAATGAGTAATGCAACGTGAACCCAGTTCTTCAATAAGACATAAACGTTCCTCTTTTGCTTTTCTCGTGTATCTTTTAGTATCTACTCTCTCCTCTATTAATGTAGAATCTTTACGACCATCGAAATACAGCCCCTTCAACGGTAATGCCTGAGCTTCACTTAAAGCCTGGAATCTCATTTTAGCCTTTTCCCTTCGCAGCTTCTTTTTGTCAACCACCAAATCTGAGGTGTTGCTAGTTGTGAGACCGACATCGTGAAGAAAACTTGAAGCAATTACAGCCACACCTGTCTCCAACCACAGCAGTTGAAAGGAGACCAAGTCGCATTTGTGATGATTTAGTTACAAACGGAGTTAATTGTTTGTATTTAGGATCAGTAAGAGAGATTAAACGGTTCGATGTTGATGGTTTGTAAGTGTTCAGATTTAAAATTACTTCAGATATATCTAAAGAAGAATCCGTTTTTTCATCTTCATAATCTACATACTCTGCGTTAGGCGTTGCTTGTGTATGATTTAAATACAAATTGTGAGCCTTTCTATCAGCATTATCAGCAATATTCCGAAGTCGCTTCCTGTATATAAGGACAAGAAAAAGTGTACTTTTTTACAAAAATTGCAAAATTTCAATTGCGATACGAGAACAGAAGATATTATTCTAGCGAAAAAATATTTTACACCTTTCTTATTGAACCCAGTGGGCACCTCTTCCGCACTATTAGAATAGCAATATCGAAAAATAATTATTCCGACACCGAGTAAAAATTGCAATTTTTACCCAAATTTCCAAAATCCAAGTGCAATGCAGGGGCAGAAGATCTTATCCAATCAAAAAAATATTTTTCACCGTGTTTATTGAACCTAGAGAGAACTCTTTTCGCACTATTAGAATAGCGATTTCGAAAAAAAGTGTTTTTCGGCCCACCCTAGCGCGCACCGTAAACTCCAGGTTTACCACAATTTACTTCATCATATGTTATTTTTAATTTAAATTTTGAATGCATTATTGATTTTTTTTGTCTAACTGCATCTAAATCGATCATTAGTGTTATTTTATTAAATAATAAAATGATTTCCTCCGAGATACTTGTTTGGAAAAGTTGTTCAGTTGATTTAAAATTTATGCAAATATTATTCATTTTAATGCTTTGGAAGTCTTTAAAAATATTTATGATTCTAACCAAAGTTCTAATGCTTTAAATAATTATTATAAATAATAATAATTAAAATCATTTGTGTTTTCTGAGAAAAAAATTTGTTGTATAAATTTAATTTCGATGGTTTTTTTTCAGCTTGGGAACTTCCTGGGGTAACAAAGAATATGTCAAGATGTCCTGAAACAAGAACAACCAGTGTGGTATTGCTACCCATGCAGTCTACCCACTAGTTTAAAGAACGATAACCGTCCTGATGTAAAACATCAGGAGAATTATCGTTCTTTATACTAGTTTTAAAAACGTTTTAAAATACAATTCAAATGCTTTATTATTATGTACAGTTAATAAAAAATTGTACAGATTTTTGAGAAAAATGTGTTGTTGCAGTTTTGTTAATGTGATATATTTTTAAATGTCATAACTCTCATCATGTGAAGTGACGTTTTAGAAAATTTATTTAAAACATTTTATATGTACAGTGGAATTTATTATCTGCATTATTTTTAACTAACAATAACTGTATTGAATGTTTTTAATAAAAATTAAACTATCAAGTTGTGGTCTGCTTTTTAATTAGAGGAAATTAATCTTATCGTCATATTGGCTGTTTATTATCATGAAAAAAATCAGAAGATTCAGAACAAAATTTGAAGAGTTTTTTTTTGTTTCATTTTAGAACAATAGAATTTAAATTCAACAATGATAAGAATAGATATATTATGTTAAGATACGAAAACATTTCTTTCCTAATTATATCAGTTAAAGAAAATATATTTATAAAGGAAAGTTTTTTCATGCTTCCATAAAAAAATTATATATGGACTAATTGAATTATTCAATAGCACTGAAATTCCTGCAGTCAATTTCAGTATACTGGATCCTCGGAATCCGAGCATCTTTTTTAAAAAAATTTCTGAAATTTTCTATTAAAAATGAAGGAAAATAACAATTAGCAATCAGAAACAAAGTAAATGTTTATTCATAACTTAAAATAAACATTTGAACAGTACCTTAATTAACAGAAACAAAATCGGTTATCATGTTTCAACGTAAGGGTCTAAACCTGCTGGACGATGCGAAATTGCAGCTAGCTCTTTCTGTTCTCTGTTCACAGAGTTCTCAAAGTAAATTACTGCATTGGTATATCAGGAGTATTTTACCGAATTTTCCGGAATCCGAAGGAAAGTCAGCCCCAATTAGTTCATATTCGCAAGGTTCTACTGTATTTACAAATTTTTTTATAACAAAGGACCACAAGAAGATGTAGAAGTATAGGAGAACCTCATATAATTCAATAAGAGTAAATTCCTTTAAATATTTAAAAACTTACATATCTAACGTTCAAACGTGCGTTCTCAGGGATGCATGTCGAAATTCAATTGAAAATGATGTTTAGGAACCAAATACGAGGCTTAAATTTTAAGTAAAGTCCGTTTGTTAATACCGTTTCAAATTTTCCACACACGAAATGAGTGGCCTAGTAGTTTTCTGGCATTCTCTACTCTCCAAGTGGTCATCGGTCTTCAACCCCTCTATATACAAACACAATAGAAAGCAACTTATGTCCGAGTTGCTTGTGCAAGATCTTCATCCAAAAGCACTATTCCAAAGCAAAAGCAGTGGAATTCATTATTCACCCTCAAAATTTTCTTCTCCAGAACCAAATTTCCTTCGCAGAAGATCATACAGACTCAGGAGTCAAGGCCATATATATTGATGTATCCAAAACGGACGAATGTACTGGTAGTGCATAATGCGTTCTTGAAAACTATGGAATAATAGCTTCATGGCAAGGTAAACTTAATCCCAATAATGCGGTTTTTCAAGCTGAAGTCCTTGCAATTAAAATGGCAATTGAAGCAGCTTCTTCCCTTCATAGACCAATCAAAATTTGGACAGACAGTTTGTCAAGTTTGATGTCCATACTTAATCCTAAATCCCACCATAGTATAGTACGATAGATCCAAATCCTTTTCTTTCCTATAAACACATTCACCTGAGATGGCTCACGCCGGTCATCTAGGCAATGAATGCGCAGACCAATTAGCAAAAGAAGTCATCACAAAAAGCGACCCTTTCTTTCTCCCTAAGTCACTTTCCTACCTGAAATCTGATATAAGTTCAGCTGCTTTAAGCATCTGGCAAGATAAGTGGGATAACGGAGAAATTAGCCGCAGTACATTCGAAATAGGCCTAGGGTCTCAAACAAGTCAGTAGGATGGAGTAGAGAAGAGCTAATGTTCGTTTCAGGACACGGGCCCTTCCCTTCATACTTTCATCGCTTCAGTCTTCGAACACATGACAACTGCTCGTGCGGAGAAAAAGGAGATCCAATGCACTATGCTACAAAATGCCCGTTAACCCTCTCCTGGCATTTCCAAACTCCTACTGTGCAAAATAAATTACAGTGGTTAAAAAACATTCTCACGAATAACTTGTCAAGAACCCATCTTCGACTCCTAATGCGCTTCGTGTGTGACGAGAACAATATCGTTGTAGAAGAATATCACTAAGCATGCATCCACTCAGTTTGACACAAAATCCCGGCAACTTATGACTTTTCTATTTTTCTTTTATTACGTATTTTCTTTTTTATATTTTTCATATTGTTTCGGTTCCCGCGTTGTTTTTAAGTTTGTTCCTGTCCAATGTTTTTTTCTTCTTTTTTTTCATTTCTATTTGTTTTTGTCCCTGTTATATCTATTTTCCTTTAAAAAAATAAAATTCACCTCCATCCATCTAAACCGGAAGGGAGTCAAATGGCTCTAAACACGAGTATGCAGGTGGTGTAATGTAATGTAATCCATGGCGATAGTCTATACACTTCGCAGTGTGAGGTTAAAATGTTTTAAAAAATCGAGCACCCCGCCGACTGTGAAATACGGTCAGTCATCCGATTCTTCACAGCAAGAAAAGTGAAAGATGCGGATATTTATCTCCAGATATACGAAGTATGCGCTCAGAATACAATGAATAACAAAATGAACGAGATTGTTCAAGGAAGATCAGAAAAACTTCCACGTTAAACCGCATTTTGTCCGGTCATCTGTAATCACTGACGATTTAGTACAAGCAATTGACACCCAAAATAACTCAAACAGGAGATTCAGTTTCTAAGCTCTTACCGGAATTCCTACAAATTGCAAGATCAGTTTTGTTTAAAATTGTGCCTGAGGACTTTCATTACAAGAAACTGTGCTGTCGTTTGTTTCCTAAACTGAAGAACACCAAAAGAACACATTGGCAAATGCTTTAAAATTTTTTGTCCTTTTACGACAAGGAAGGTGATTACTTTTTAAGTCACATAGTCCCAGGAAATGTTCCATGGATGACACCTCTTCCGCCATCTGAACCCCCCCGTCAGGTGTTTAGTCACTGATAAAGAAATGAAAGCGACTATGAATATGTTGCTATTGTCATAGGCGGTAGAGTTCTATAAAGAAGGCCTCCAAAAACTCGCTGTTCGTCTCAATAAATGTTTAAACCGATAAGGAAATTGTGTACAAAAATAGAAAATTACAGTAACATCTGAAAATAAATACCTTTCTGAAAATTTTTTACTTGTTTTGTTTTTCTTTCAAAACGAACCTTACTTAAAAGACAACCCTCAGAAAAAATTCTGAATACAAGAACTAAATTTTCAAATGAAAAATTCTTTTCATAAGTCAAATCGAGAATTCTTTACCAAAAATACCTCTCAAGAAGCAAGTTAATAATTCTTAAACTAAAAATTCTCAAAAATCAAATAAAGAATTCTTAGTTAAAAAGTTCTTGAGAATCAAACCAAGAATTCTCCTCAAGATTTGATTATTATAACAAATATATCTTGCATTTCAAAATCCTTATCTGTAATGTAAAACAATGGTTGTCAAAAACTCCGACCGAAGAATTGATAAACTTTGATAAAATTCAGTTAGCGTTAGCCTCCAAAATGAAAAAAGTTCAAACCTTTTCCATGTCCATAACACTTACACATTAAAACTTTTTAGCTAAAATATATTCAAGGCGTTTTGTAAGAAAGATTTTTCATTTCAACGAAGCCTGTAGGAAGCAAAACGAGTTAGGCAGCAAAATTCCATTGTAACGATGAAAGATTATTTCCATAAACACATAAAGCATTCGGCCATATTGAAACCGGAAACATCGACGTCATAGGAAACGGAGAGTTAAGCAGCAGTTTGTGAAAAAGTCCAAATCTGAGACCGATTTTCAACAGTACGCTCTAAAAATAACAGACAACAGCAAAATATGGATAAATTTTGTCTCAGTATACCAGTTTATTCACTCAGACAATAGAAAATTACAAATGTTAAAATAATAAATGTTAAAAACCAATAGAAAATTAAAAAATTAAAAAAAACATTAAAAAAACTAGAAAAATATGAAATAGAAGAAGTAATCAATGATGATAACAATACACCTTTTTGCGCGCCAAACGCAGCAGCATCCAGTGTTTGCATCATACATTTTACTACGACTAACCAACCCATCACTAAAGAATTAACCAACAGAAATTCTCCAATAATAAAATAGCCAAGACACATAAAAGAAAAAACTAGAAAAACAAAAGACATAACAGTCAAAATGGAAAAATTGGAGGAGAAAATTTTTTTGTAATAATCTGTTTAATTTTATTAATTGTAACTGTTGATTCACTCAGCCTTCTCCATTCCTCTGCAATATTTCACTGCATGGAAGTGGATTATATACTAACAGTTAGAAAGTTCCATCCATAACCATTTCGCGAACTATAAACTAAAGAAAATTTGTAGTTTCTCCAGCATAAGAAACTCCACACAATAACTCAAATTACAATGCCACACAATAAAATCAGCAAATGGTATACAATAAAATCACTCCAACTGGAAAAGTCTTCAACTATTGTTACTCCAATAGTTCCAACTAGTGTTAAATTTAACCCTTTCGGCCTTAATGGGTATATACGTCCCGGTGATTAGGCTTCATTGCTTATTGGGTAAATAAACCCCACTTTTGTATTTTTTGTCAATATTAAATTAAACTAACTTTCATAGTTCAATTTTAATCATGCAAAAATCGGGTAGAGAGGGTTAACTAGTGTTGTTTATTTATAATTTTTTTAGATAATATCTACATAAATCTTTATCTTTTTTAGATAATGAATTAAATACAAGCAATTAAAGCCCAATACGAATTACTCAATCATAAAATTCTGAGCCTTTAATATGTTCTGTAAAATAAAAGAGTACGTAATATAAAATTCTTGATTTTATGCTTTTGGAGGAATTAACGATATGATGTTAAAGTTTTATGATTAGTCTTTAATGTAGGGAAAGAAGAGTGATTCCCCCCGATAAGCAATATTTCATAAGTATTGTTTTTCCAACTTATTTTGAGATGCATTTCCTTCTTTTGTTATATTTAGTTAGTTAAATATTAAATCTTTAGTTTCATTTCATAATTTTGTTCTTTCCTGTTGAATTACCTTATGCCTGTAACGGAAATAAGCTCATTTTCCCCTTTGATATCACAAAGAAAAACCTCGGCCCTGCTCCAGTTTTTCTGAAAGACCGGCCGCCGCGAAAGAAACTCCGGCACTGTGATCGACGCACAATAGCCCCCATTACGAGCGGCCCATGCTCTACTATAAACGTTTCAAACTGGTACCAATGTTGTTTATTCTGTAATTATATGTTTGCTGTTAAGAAATTTCCGATCCTTGTATAATAGAACAAACAATATAATGTGCAGAAAAGATCTACAATCAGGCAAAGTTGCACTTCGGGATGTTCTGTCGGGAATAATTAGCCGTCTGTGGAGAATTAATAAATATAAATAATAACAGACTGGTATTTTCCAGGAGTTTGTAACTGGAAACTGGTGCATTCCAAGAGTTTGTGACCACCGTCATGTCATAAACATGCAGTACCTAGTTGACTGGTTTCAAAATGATGAGGGCCGCGATTGCCTAGTGGTAAGGTCTCGGCCTTCTGGCCGGAGGGCTCCAGGCTCGAAACCCCCCGCCGTGTATGAAGCCTATTGCACGCTAAATCATACGTAGTGGCCAAACGTTCTTCCGTTGATGTAGTGCAAAAATACCCACACCGGCCCGGCCTACCCAAGAATGGTGCGAGGCCAGTAGAGGACCGGCGGGGAGAGAGCCGCCCCAACAGCCTGTGGAGGACGGAATTTATTGGGTACAATAAGATGATACAGGCATTGCTCGAACAGGGGCAGTACTTTTAAATACAAGAGAGCTGGGAGTATAAACATGGTTCGACCCACCTCGGTGGGGAGGGAATAACTTGATTTACAGCTCGGGCAAGCAAAGAATAGTAGAATTATATAAAAAAGATAGATAGATAAGTACTGAAAAAGAAACAAACAAATAAACACGTAAAAATCAGATTTATAAATAAATCAAGGATTGAAATCCCACAGTATAAAAACAAAACACACATAAACAACACAACACATCAAACGACAAATAAAAACTGTACCAAACATAGAATTAAAAATAATAATTATAATTACTTCTGAGATAGAAAGGAAGAAATTTCGTTAGCCAACGGCAGTCCACGTCCCGCGTATAAGGGAATATAAAATTATCAATTACAGAATGTTTTTTTGAGTAAAAACGGCGTTACTTATTATAAGTTAAAAATTACTTGGGGGTGCCAGCTCAGGTGTCGTCCTCGTCATTTGACCGTGGTTCAAAATTACGAGGTTCGTCCCAAAATAGCCCTCGTGTTGCTTTAAAACGGGACGTTAATATAACTTAACTAAACATGAAAATAATGTGTAATTTTAGTTTAAAAGTATCAGACGTTTGTAATAACATTGAACTATTCCAGTATTTAATCATATTATACTAATGAATATTTGCATATAAATAACCATTCGCTTCGTTCAACGATATTTGAACAGGTTTGTAACGTTGCATCTAAATAGTGATTTTTTTAAAAAAATTGGCAGTCAAAGGGTTAAGAAACATTTTTGATATTTTTATGAAACTTTTTTGAGTTAAAATTATTTTCTTTCTTTATCTAATGAACTAAATAAATCCACTGTTATGTATAGATAATCAAATCCTAAATAAGAACAGTGTGACACTACTTTAGATATTTGAATGAAAGGTGTCGGCTGATTTTGATAACCAGAAGTCACGAAGATTCTTTTGTCCCTTTTTATCTCTTCTCTTGAAACTTATTACAGATTAACAGGCATGAAAGCGAATTTGTGAGACCTTGTGACTCAAACGTGACAATTTGTTTTCATGATGAATAGGTGATTTATTGATAATATGAGAATATCAAATGACTCCCCAGATTTGATTATCAAAACGTTCAACCCTTTATAAGCCGAGTTCCCCTCCCCACAGGCATCATCATCCAGTTTTTGGGAGCTCCACTTTTCTCAATTTGATCTGACATTTCTTTATTGGTAAGAAAAATTTGTGCACTCTTTTACTGGCCTTATTAATTCTTTGCATTGCGGTTTTAAATTTCTCTTCGGTAAGAATTTTATTTTGATGTATATGTTACGGTTAAAGTAAAAAATCCTGTTATTATGAATAATAAACACAACACAATATAACACACAATAATAATATAATTATTCATTAACAATCGATTAATCGCATTGACCGAAACATAATATAGTCTTCTTATCTTTTTGCATATTATGTGCTATTTATGGGGATCATTTTTACTATAGTTAAATTCTTACCGATTTTAAACTAATCATATTGAGAAAATTAAAATGTTTTAGTTACTTGCAATCTGTAATACGAAATATTTTTAAATAACATAGAAGAAATAATAAGAACATATGAACTATTTTATAAGTTTCAACATGTCTATCTTTTAGCACATAGCAGCATTTTAGATTTAACATCTGTTTTTAACATAATTTTAAAAAATCTGGTTCCTCCAATGTCGAATCTGAAATTCTTACCACTAGGATATAAAACCAAAGTCTCCATCGCGAATACAAAATCTTTTCTGACGCATGTAAAAAAGATGCCAAAACATAAAAATTCGTAATTGTTTCTAGATACCGTCAACTCCCTCTAAAATACAGCTTTACACCCTTTATACATGTGTCTACTTATGTTATTAAGAATGTGATATGCGTGATTCAACAATAAACTCCATAAATGTTCAAAGTTACCTATATTAAATCTGTGCATTTAGCATGCACATTTACTACAAATTTCAATATTTAAATGCAGAAAAGAAACTAAAACTTTGCCAGGATATATCACAGAACTCATCATTTTCTAATAAAAGCTGACATTTATATTCAATACTTTTTTCCCAAAGGTACTGCTTTTATCTTAAAAACCAGCAGAAAATTTTCAAAGCTTAATGGAATTTAAAATACGTGTTCGAAAATTTTAAATTACAAATTTACAGAATGTTCTATGACGGGAAAGTGAAGAGACAAAAAAGTACTCAAATTTTTCTTGTAAATATATAAATTCATCGCTATAAAGACTATTACTTTGATTGTGTCCAGGTGAACCATGAAGTTCCTAGCCCTGTTTGCTCTGTTTGCTGTTGCTGCATCCAGACACTCGTTTTTCGACTCAGAACTCAATGAACACTGGGAAAACTTCAAGGTAAGCATCTTAACAGCGTTCCTTAATAACTGAACAATAGATTTAAAACAAACACTTTATAAAATGCCTAAAAGTAGAACTTTTCATTTAATTTTTTTCTACTTTTAATATTTAATTTATAATTAATTGTTGTGAATAATATGGAATCTTGAACTCAAACTCATTACCAAGCGGCATCTTTCTTGGATTGGAAATTTAAATAAATTTATCGATTAAATAGTATTTAAATGCTGGAAATATTAAAATAGTGTATTATCTTTGATAACGCACCATTGTGCAAACTTTTAAAACTCTAGCATATCTGGAAATGAGTGAATAAGTGACAAAATTCCATCTTTATAAGCATGAAATAAATCACGGTAAATGAAAGGGTGTAAATATTCTTTAAGGACGATCATTAAGAAGTAACTGCTCTGTTTAATGTAACATATTTCTCTTTAAGGTTTACTGTGTCTGCGAGAATTTTTTCTTTCTCAAAATTTTATTATTCAATCTAACTGTAGGAAATTTATTAAATTTTGCGATGCATCAGATAATCTCTATCAAATCTTTCATAGAAACTATATAAATACTTGTTTATATTCCAAGTTGTTACTCCGAATACTTGTTAATAACTCCGAAAGTTCAGACTTAAATTATGTATTGTTAAAAATTTGGATTTATTAATTTAAAAACCTGGTAGGATTTGTATGTAGATATAATAGAGTTAAGGGTCAGTAATCATAAATAAAAGATAAGGATGTTGTTTGCATATAGATTACAGATACAGCACTAAAACGTATTGTTTAAGAATTGTTTTCAGTATTGTTTCTTTCTTCTTTTAAAATATAAAATAGTAAGCATATTTTGAGAGAAAGAAATAAAGGAGTCTTATTTTTTAAAAACAACCTTGTTGTTTTTTACTACTATCTTTTTTTTTGTTATTGAACTGAAGGCAGCATTTGAAATTTAAATCGGATAACAAGATAAAAAAGTTTTCAATAAATAAAATTTTCTTGATTTCTAAATTCGATTGTACTTAAAATGTATGTCTGGTGTTACAAAAACATTGATACGGAAGTTTCCATTATAATTTTAAAGGAATTCAATTTTCTTTAAAAAACTTTTTGTTTGTAACATTCTTTCAATGTTTGGAATTTAAAATGAGAGGTCAGGCTTTGTTGCGAAGTAAAGAATAATGACTGGATAAAACTCGATTAAAACTGGTGAAAAATGAAGTATTATATTTCAGATATTTCTAAAAAATACTGTTCATTCACATTGGTGGTTATAAGACCTTTGAAGTGCTTAAAAATTTGTTTACTATTTCTGTAGTAACAACGAATCTTACAAATGGATATTTAGATAAGCTGAGTTTTTCTAATTTAATTCTTTTCCAAATGATTTTGAAAATTTCCTGTATTTTTTGTACGGCATTATGAAGTCAGTTTAATCGTTTCTGTATTAGGCTATTTCATTTAAGGTTCTAATTAATTAAACGCAGAAACAGTGCAGTTCATTCAGTGAAATTGTATATTATTCATCTGAAATAGTTTTCAGTGTATTCAGCATGCAGGGAGTTGTAATCTGTTAAAATTTTTTAATCTGGACACGTTCAAAACTAACATTAAAAACCCTAAATACTGTTCAATTAAATTTTGGATAAGTGAGTTTTTGATTGTTTTTACAGAAAGTATTTGGAAAGAACTACAATGCGCGAGAAGAAGTAACCAGACGGCAGATCTGGGAACAGAGGCTGGCCGACATCGTCCGACACAACCTTCGCTATGACCTCGGACTTCATTCCTACAGGAAGGGCATCAACGAGTATTCTGATCTGGTAAGTGCTCGTGAGAAATATAATTATTTTGTATAGAAATATTCAGAAAACTGAATTTTGAATGAACTAAATTCGCGAATGAATGAAATTTTCGAACAACTGAATATTAAGTAAATTTAATTTCACGAATGAATGAAATTCTCCGGCGATCTTTTAAATTTTTTGATTAATTTAAATTCTATGAATGAATGAAATTTTCAAGCGACTGAATTAAAAAATGGTGAATACTTTAAATAAAATTTCTATAAATTATTCACAAAATTTTTAATATTCCCATTAGTTGAGGGAAGAAAATTCTCATTAAATATAACAGAAAGTATAAAGCATTATTTCTATCATATTTATTACTTACATAAATTACTTTTATGTCATGCATATTGGAATTGAAGTAAAGTAATAACATTAAAAGATTACATCTTTTTATCTAATCATGACAAGTGCATGCACTTAAATGCTGTTAGAAAAGGAATGTTTTGATTTACTGCTACGAAAAAGATTTTTTTTTATTATTTGGGCTTTAAATTCAAGAATTTCATTCAGTTTGAATTAAATCAAAACGGGGCTCTCTTCTTGAAAAGGCCATTTCTAATTATATTATGAATTGCTTTGATTTTAAAATATGAAAACAAAACTCTCCTATAATATCACATTGTTCAGCATATTAGAATGAATTTGTCATCATTTTTGTTTCTTAATCTGATATTGATGTAACTGTAATTTTAGGACCACGATGAATTTGTAAAAATCTTCAACGGCTACCGTCGTCAGCCTGGTCACAAATCCAACGGAACCACCTGGGTGCCTGTTTCCAATGCCTACATCCCTGACCAGGTTGACTGGAGAGACAAGGGGCTAGTGACACCTGTTAAGAATCAGGTGAGTGCCGCAAAATTATTTTATTCACATGGGAAACGTGTTTAGTTTCTAAGTGAAATAAACGATATAGAACATATCTCAGAAGAAAGCGGCGTTTTCATATTTTATATTTTTCTTTGATATCTGAAATAGTGAATTCTTTCATTAAATGATCAGAACTATTCACTGAAGTATAAATTTTATTTATTTATTTATTTTTGAAGTATTATTCATACTATGACAAAAATTAACATAATTATAAAGAATCGAAAATGGAGACACTTTATGATCATGATTGTATGGTTTTTACCACAGCAATACTTTGTGTGTGCGCATTTTTCAGCAAAATTTATAGCTTCTAAGTCAGGTAATATAAATTAGACTATCGAATGCATAAAGTTTATTCTCTACTTAACCATAGATATCAGTAACAAATTATACGTTTTTAATGCATTGAAGTTGCTATTTACATGTTTTCAATGCATTGTAATTGCTATTTATACGTTTCCGATGCATTATTACTTTATAAAGTGAATTCAGGTTCAAGACACTGCCACCATGCTCATCATTTCTGAAGAAATCTTTATGTAGCCTAGTGGTAAGGTCTCGGCCTTGGGGCCGGAGCGTTCCAGGTTCGAGACCCAATTCCACTGAAGCTCCACCGTGTATGGGGCCTTCTGCACGCTAAATCATACGTAGTGGCCAAACGCTCTCCCGTTGGTGTGGCGTGGAAGCTTGGAGAGAGGGTGCCAGTTCAGGTGTTGTCCTCGTCATCTGACCGCGGTTCAAAGTTGTGAGGTACGTCTCAAAATAGCCCTGGTTTTGCATTAAAACGGGACGTTAATATATAACTGAACTAAAGAAATCTTTAGAGGGCTTTATTCAGAAACGTCATTTTTCACATTCGGTAGTTTACATTTGTACGGACGATATGAATTATAGCCATGCACGATAATTGTTCTGTTGATAAACAACACTTAGAATTTGTCAAGCGTTATTAGATGTTATCATATATGTGTGTGTGTGAAGTCGATTTATACTCAAGTGATGTGTCATCGAATGCGTCGAGGAAAATTAATTTACAAATACATAGAAACTTGCAGGTAGAAAGAGGAAGCAACGTCACACAACGGAGCGTAACTCAACAGATAGCTAATTATTAAGTGACATGAGCAGTTGTCACGTGACTGTGATGAAATATGAATTGACTCCATTGATATTTTTCCATGTTTAAATTTTAGGCGTGTCAGACAATGTAGACAAAGAAATTCCTGAAAAATGAATGTTTTATGGTTCTATTCACAGGAACAGTGCGGTTCCTGCTGGGCCTTCTCTACTACTGGCTCTCTGGAAGGTCAGCACATGAAGAAAACGGGCAAACTGGTTTCTCTCAGCGAACAGAATCTCGTCGACTGCTCTGGACCAGAAGGTAAATCTTGTTTACTTTAGCTTTTTAGTGCAATGAAAAATCTACATTCATTATCCTGCACCAGAAATTTTCAGATGAATAATATCAAATGAAAATGAAACTTGCGATAATGGGAAATAATTTCCGGAAGCATGTTGTAATTTTAACAAGTCCCTCGCGTCTGAGTGGCGAGAAAGTGCGGAAAGTAGATTGCCAGCAAAAGTACAGCTCATCCAAACGTGATTCGAAATTGCGCGCTGTCCATCGCAACTTAGTCTTCGTATAGCATTAATGTAGCAAACCAAATCCGAGGAACGGACTTTTCACTTTTTGAAAACAGAACTGATCAAGTCTTTTGCATTTATTTTAGAAATATACTAAATGTGCAAGTGACGCGAAGCAAATGGACATGAATTGTAAATAAGTCATGCCTCCGACTTGCGACCTCTGCTGCTTACAACCAGCCGCTCTCACGATTACAAAAAAGTGAATTTCAAAATAAATGTAATTTTAGCTTGTATTCTTGTTTACAGTACACACAGTAGAGAATAGAAACCCTGCGTGCTTTTGCGCATGCGGAAATGATTTCACCTCAATAGGAGTGAAGTGAAAAATGGAGGGGGAGATGTTTACATTTACTTAGCGTGACCTAACAAAGAACTTCGGAAATGCACTCGTCTTAGTCATTGCCTGTCACCCTTTTTCGGAGTAAAATCGTCCAAAAGTGTTAGAATTGGCAATTTGAAACGATCATCACACGTTATGCATTTTTCACACTATGTACAATGGTTATACACGCATAGATTTAAATTTTGTGTTTTATGCATAATTTTTATAACCCGTTTGTATGAAAATAGTGTTGAAAAATATAACAATGGAAAATTAAAAAATTAAAACATATTAAAAAAGAAAAAAAAACTAGAAAAAATATGAAACAGAAGAAGTAATCAACGATGATAACAATACACCTTTCTGCGCACCAAACGCAGCAGCATCCAGTGATTGCATCATACATTTTACTGCAACTAACCAACCCGTCACTAAAGAATTAAACAGGAAAAATTCCCCAATAATAAAATAGCCAAAACACATAAAAGAAAAAAACTAGAAAATGAAAAAAAAAAAAAAAAAAAACCAATAAAAATGGAAAAATTGGAGGAGAACCCCAAATTTCGGACTTTATCAATCGGAATTTTTGTTGTTTAATACTTTAGTGATGAGTTGGTTAGTTGTAGTAAAATGTATGATGCAATCACTGGATGCTGCTGCGTTCGACGCATAAAAAGGTGTATTGTTATCACCATTGATTACTTCTTCTGTTTCATATTTTTCTAGTTTTTTTAATGTTTTTTTAAAAATTTTTTAATTATCATCGTTGATTACTTCTTCTGTTTCATATTTTTTTTTGTTTGTTTTTTTCTATTTTACTATGCTTTAATTTTTTAATTTTCTATTGCTTTTAACATTTTTTAATTTTTTATTGCTTGTTTTTGTTTTTATTAGAATATGCTGCACATGCGCCATTCGGCATAATATAAAAAGGTTTAATTAATTTTTAATTAATTCAAAGAAAATATTTTTAATAATCTGTTAAATTTTATTAATCGCAACTGTTGTTGAAAAAATACAAATCCGACTTAATACTTGTCAGTCGGAACTCGATCTTAAGTCGATGAGGACCTGAATTAGAATACTCAAATATATGATTAGCTCAAAAATATATTTATTGCAGCAAAATTCTGAAATAAATACATTCAATACAGTTTTAGTGCTTTTCAGTTTAATATTTAAATGCCATCGTCACCAAATTATTATACATTTAAATATTAAACGCTAAAAACGAAATGAACATTTTTTTCGCATTTCCGGAATGGAAAAATACCCCAAATCCGGGTAATTTTGGAATATTTTGAAATTCTTTGCTTTCCACATTTATGAATATATTGATGTAGACAAATTCTTTGAAGAGAGTTATATTTGATTTTTTTTCAACAATAGAAATCTTAAAGTGTAAAGTTTTTTAACTTAAACTTTTTGAAAAAAATGAAGTCTTTTAACATTTTAGGAATTTATTAGCTTTGAATTCCGCAGTTTAAACTGTTAAGTATCGTGGAAAACTAGAATAAGAATGAAATTGTGCCTCAAGGAAATAAAATTGAAAGCAAAGTTCATTTCTTTTAAGAATACTCAAAGAATGAAAGATTTCTTTTAATCATATAGCTACGACAATATCCTTCTAGGTAACCAAGGATGTGAAGGTGGTTTAATGGACCAGGCTTTTGAATATATCAAGCAAAACAAGGGCATTGACACCGAAGAATCATACCCATACACCGCTGAAGTAATTATCCTTCTTTTTCTAAATTTAAGCCGTCTTTCTTTTACTTTCATCAGTAACTTAGATATCAAAACATAGCAGAAAAAAAGCACTCGGTCTAAAGTAATTTCAACAGAATAATGGATAATTGCAATAATAATAGATTCACTCAAAAATAAAAAAAAAAGATTCACTCAATAATAAAAAAAGATTTAATTTTCCAATTAAAAGAGTAATTATTTTCTAATACACGGCCACTTTTGCCTCCTATGACTTTAAGAGTCTAATATGAAGAATGAGAACGTTAGCCATTTGCAAACGAACAATATGGGACACATAGCAATGAATGCCTTCAGAAAAGAGATGAATTCACTTCTATTACATACAAAGACATTTAGCTCAGCAGAAATTTCTTTACCATAGAGTTGATATTTTTGGTGAAGCAATTATCCGATCTATTAATAATTTAGATGACTCATGTCAGTAACATGACAAGTTCCCAGTAATAACATTCTCGTTCGTATTATATTTGCGGTATTCTAGGCCATCACACTAATTTAATGAGATGTAATGCAATCAAATGCAATCATACTTAGCTAATATATGTGCTATAAACGCATCAGAGTTTAACATTTAAGGAGTTGCTAAAGCGGTTGGTTTGTGCTAGTTGCCGAAAATACATTTTATTTAGCACTTGAAGGCCACGTTAAGCACTCACTTATTATATTAAGTGGTTATAAAAACCATTTATATATATAATATTTTTAAATACCTATGCCAATTTAGGTTTAAATACATAGTTTGTAGATATTCTGGATATATAATCAAAACTACATTAACTCTCGAATCATAACCAAAAAGATACACACCTCCCCACTTAAGTAACCGGGTCACTAAATGACCGGATTGCCTTGACGATAACACGAGAGCAGTGGTCAGTACAAACTGGCTAATGCCAGCCCAATACAAACTCCTTCCGTAGAGGTACGTCCCGCCATCAGAAATGCGGCCAACCAAACCTTACCACCATTATTGTACCCCTCAGAGAAACAAAAAACAGCTTACTTATACGGTGTCTTCTCATCCTCATATTTGAGGTGCGCCTGGAGGGTTAATTAGGTCTTTAAATTAATAACTAGTAATTTGACCTGTCCTTATGGACATACAAATATCGAGCCACTGACAGTTCCGAAGAACGCCAGCAAATTTGAGTACAAAATTTCTTCACAAAGTACGCTGCTTCATAGGATAAAATGTTAAAACAACCAACACAATTTCAAATTCCTATACGCACTTTCAAACTTTCCTAAACTCAAAATCTTGATTAATTTCCAAATAACATAAATTAAAATACAATCATAAGAAAATAAACGGGGAAAAAGAAAGCTTTAAAATATATATATATATATACATACAGGAAACCACAAATTAAAACCTAAACATGCAACACACTGCATCACAAAAAGAAGCTAAATCAACCTATACACAATTTCTTATCATAGTTTCAAATTTTCCTATACATAATTTCAAACTGTCCAGTGAAACTTTCTCATTTGAAATTCGAGGATAATAAATAGTTAATTGCAGGATGGAACTTGCCACTTCAAACCGTCTGCCGTTGGAGCAACTGTTACTGGCTACGTTGACATTCCGACTGGAGATGAGGAAGCTTTGAAGAAAGCAGTTGCCACAGTTGGACCCATTTCAGTTGCCATTGATGCTAGTCAGGACAGCTTCCAAACCTACCAGTAAGTCATTGTTCTTTCCCCATTATTAATGCAATACAGGCGCCTCTTATCCACAATAATATCAGTTTTTTAGTGTACAATTATGACACTGATAATGAGTGATCAGGACAATTTTCTTAAAAATTGTCTGTTATTTTAAAATTCTAACGAAGAGGTTAAATACCTCAAACCTATCGATTAATAAATATTCTTATATTTGTATGCGTAACCGATATTGTCTTTTATTCTTTTTAATACCAGTTTTCCAATGAGGATTGCCTTTTCCAAAAGAATTTTCCTAATATATCGTAGAACCAGAACCAATCATGCAGAAATTATTTATATTGATAATCTATTACAACAGACTTAAGTATGTTCATCTATTTTTTAAAGATATACAACTGTTTGATGAGTATGAAGTGTTTTTATTGTTTAGTGTTTAGCAACTGATTCGGAAACCCTCCGCGCTTTTGCGCATGCGCCGGGCGGAGTTATTTTCATCAAAATAGGGGGAAAGTGAAGAATGGAAGGGTGATGTTTACATTTTACTGAGCATGATCTAATAAAGAACTCTGGAAATGCGCTCATATGACTCATTGCCTGACACCCCTTTCCGGTTTAAAATCGTCCCAAAATGGTAGTCTCGGAATCCGTTGCTCAACAATACACGGTTACTCAGAAAAGAGTTCTAAGATTATTAACGCAAGACTATACATATTTCTTTACTTTACAGGGATGGTATCTATGACGAACCTGAATGCAGTTCCGAAGCCCTCGACCACGGTGTTCTGGCTGTTGGCTACGGCACTGAGGACGGATCTGATTATTGGTTGGTTAAGAACAGGTAAGAATATTTCTTAATGAAATGAAAACTAATGTGAAGTTAAAATTAATAAGGTAAATTATCTTAACAGCAAATGTGCCTGCGCATTATACAAATTATATGTTGCCTAGTTTAATTCCACCTATTTTTAGAAATTACTAAACTTTAAGATAAGAAAGAAAGTAATAAATGCTATGAAAAATTATTAAATTTTTTAAAATATTAAAGAAGAATCGGAAAAGAAACAATGTCTTTCAGTGCGTATGAATTCTACATGTAAAAGAGTAGATTTTATGTATGTTATCAAATTTCATCAGTTTCCTCCTGCTGCTGAATAATCATGTTTACGTATGTAAAAGAGTGGATTTTATACTCTAATTGATCCTGAATATCCATCATTATTGATACTCATAAGAAACGTACATATTTTAAAATCGGCCTATTATGCATCAAAGTTATACTTATAATTCTATCTAGCCGTTAGCTTAATAGAATTAGAAATTAAAATGTTATTGCTCAAAATGTTGCTTAAAAATATGAACATACTCCTTCAAATACAAAAGCTTATTCACTTTAAGATAATTTCCCCTTTTTTTTAACCATTTTATTGGGATTCTATTTTGATTGCAAAATATAACATTTTCATTATGCATTTAATTAAGTGTTTGTTTTTATAAAAATGATAAAACCTTTTGGATCAACTTCTATTTGGCTGCAAAATATTTTTTTGCTAAGTATATCGAATCTTTTTCAGTTGGGGAACCACCTGGGGGAGCAAGGGATACATCAAGATGTCCCGAAACAAGAACAACCAGTGCGGAATTGCCACCCAAGCCAGCTACCCACTAGTTTGAGGTGTTCCACATACGACGTTACGATTTTTGAGTTATATGATTGGGACAGTTTATTTATTATGTGTGCAATTAAAACGAAAATTGTGCATTATTTTGTACATAATATTAGTTTTGATGAATGTTTTTAATAAAATCTGTATAAATGAACTGTGTTATGCTTTACTGTAGATTATTTTCAGTCGCAACATTAATGATTTGATTTTGAAGGGAAAAATATCTGAAAAAATTTGTAATTAATTTGGTATTTTTATTTGAATAGTCATGCTTTAAATTAAAGTAGCATAAAAACTTACATATTACCGATTATATTGATAAGAACTGTATTCATTCAAACTAATTTACATTATGATAATTATTTAGTTGAGAGGGAGACTTATTTACTTAACTAGAACTATTGAGTATAAAACTTAACTTATAAACTTAACGCATAACGAGATTATAAACACATAAGTTCCTTGTTTCTGAGTTTCACACCATAACTGGCGATATCCCTTTAAAGTTCACAACATACTTCATTTTGAAATTTACTTAATTTATTTCAAAAATGTGTATTAGACATGTAGCTGATCATAAAAATCTAAAGGAAAGAAATTTAGTATTTTTTATTTTCAAGAAATTTATGGTTTCACAGTGAAACCCAATGAACGGTAACGGGCTATTTTTCCTCCAAATATGCTATCATCGAAATGCAATTTAAATCGTGTATTTAGTTTATAAGTATACGTGAGTATTCAGGATATTCAGACTTCATAAAATTCAATACTACTTTCAAATATTGAATTAAAAAAATATCAATTTCTACAAGAACCCTCATCATTTTGTTACTCGTAGCAATTTAGTTCTTGGAATGCTGATATCTTTGTGAATACTAATGGTATTGAACTGGAATTTTTATATAAGTTGCCCTATATGTCTGACTCTTAAATTATGAAAGAAAAATAATGCTTCAGTTCGCTCATGCTCAGTAAAAATTGCTCAATGTGTGGTTTCTCTGCGTAACCAATTACTGTTAAATGTTTAATATAATTTTTTAACCCAATTCTTACTTTTTTCCTTCTATGGGGACCCTTGCTCTTTATTTATTTCTACCTAAGAAGCGAAACTTTTAGCTTTGACTATTGTAATTAATTGTTGAATTACTTGCTGTAAAAGTTACAAACTCATTAAAAATTATTTTTGTTATTATAAATAAGATTAATTCCAATTAAAACTAATTAATTCTAATTTTAAAAAATTCAAAACATTATTTGCTTTCATATTCCATGCATGTTACTTATCACATTAATATTTTTGTGAAAAAATAGAATAATAGAGTTTTCTCATTCAATGGATTAATGTGGAATTGACAAAAATTTCTACAAAAATTTTAAATTTCTAAATCAAGACTTTTATGGCAATATTATTAATTAGGGTACAATTAAAATAATAAAATTATTACAAAAAAGGGCTTATTTCTTGAAATAGGAAAATTCTCTAATTATATACATAGAAAGTCGATTAGTTTCTATTTGTAAAATTTTATATTCGTTTCTGAAATGTAAACGATTTCATTTTTTTTCTGGAGCTCAATGAATCTACGCAATCATAAGGAATTTGATCGTGGAAATATATATATTGGGAAATGTTATGCAACAGCATAATGATATATTAAATAAAACTTACCTTTTTGGATATATATTTTTTTCAAATTGACGCTGATTTGTTTCTATGAAAGCAAGCCAAATATCGGTAAAGATTTTTTTTCCAGCTAACTTCGATCAATGTTGTTTCTCAAATTAGCCAATACGTTTGGTAAACAGTAAAAATCCCTAAGTTAGAAAAACATAAGAAATGCGCAGTTCGGGTTCGCACTTTAGATTTTTCTTGAAAACGTCGGGATAAAATTATAAAACAAGTGTTTAGTATTAATATGTAATTTAATTATGAATCACTTTAATACAAATTCACACAGAGTAGTATAATGGTTACAGAATAGATGAATCACAACCTACTAGAGACCCTTGCTACATGCGCTAAACTTGTGATTTACCTGTTCTGTAAGCATTATACTACTCTGTGTAAAAATTGTATTAAAGAGATTGATAATTAAATTACATAATACGAAACACTTGTTTTATGATTTTATCCACTCATTCTTACGAAAAATCTTTGGCGCGGACCCGAACTGCGCCTTTCTTATGTTTTATTTAGATTAACTTTTTATGGCGCCATCTGTTGACAGTATATAGAACTACATTTCGCGTATGCGCAATAAAACATTATTTACCACAAATGCTCACATTTTCCGCAATATTTATATTTTCGAATTGAAATTTTAATGCAATGTTTCTTTTACATATTGTCAAGTATTCTGTAAGTTTCTTACAATTCGAAAGAAAACTCTGCATGTTATAATTAAAAAACATGCAGAGTTTGAAAATTTCAATTTAATACCGATTTTTACTTATATTCTGAGAAATATTTTTATTGTCTCACTTTGGGTCCTAGTAATACTCCTCAAGCTCTTTAAAATGACACCAGAATCAACCTCCTGGCTAAACTCGTTTCCACGCTACACTTATTTATAACTTTACATAAATCTAATTCATAGCAATCACGCGCATGCTCCTACACTGGTACGATGTCCTCTCAGGCAAAACAAATACTATGCGACAAACTCTTACAGATATGATCTATCCGTTGTGGGGTCAACTATTCTTTTCGCATCATTAGTCTCGTAGTTAATAGCGATTCAAGTCTGACGGTATTTTGTCACACCAGAAAGTTCGACCGACTATCACTGTAACGGGCGGAAAGACGTTTTCACGTCAAAAAAATCCAGAAGCAGTAGGACATTTCATCCTTTAACGAGAATTCTATTATTCAGGATTATAAATTAGGCCTGACTATGCTAAGAAAGGCGTAGAAAGTTATTCTTTCAATACCGTTTAATGACAGTTAACTCCTGAGATGAAAAAGTGCCCCATTGTTCTCCTGGCAGGCCCTATTAGCTAAAAACCTATGCGTTGGTTAGGGACATGTGTGTAAGCGGCTTAAAAGGACCAGCAAGCCAATCCATCAATCCCCTACACTGATAATCATAGAAAATGGGAAGACATCGTTCATATTGAAGTGGCAGCTTCGTAAGAAAGTTTTGTTTTTAAACGATTTACTGATCAGTTTTGAACAGTTGTTTTGTGGAAGTCCACAAATCAACTGTTCGAACCGCAATATAAATTATGTATTTAATTTAGTTTCTTACATTTGTTGTTTCTTACATTTGTTTTAGTTTCTTACATTTATATTTAATTATACATGAGTATTCAGCATATTCAACTTTCATACAATTCATTATTACTGTTCAATGATCAAGTTTATAAAATATCAATTTGTGGAAAAACCCTCATAATTTGGTGTTTTTTTTTAGATCAAAAGCAATTCAGCGCTTTCAATGCCGATACCTTTCTGAATCTTAACTGTAGCGAACTGGAATTTTTATATAAGCAACCCTATATGTCTGACTTCCGAATTATAAAAGAAAATTACACTACGTTTCGCACATGCGCAGTAAAATATTATTTACTACAAATGCTCATATTTTCTCTAATATTCAAAGCATTTACTTCAAATTTATACAAAATGCTTCTCTAAAATATGTTCACGCTTTCTGTAAGTTTCGTACAATTTGGTTGAAAACTCTGTATGTTACAAACAAAAAATATGCGCAAAAATTAGGGATTTTTTTTAAAGAAACCTTTATATCTTCCCGAATATTCATCTTATTTTTACAAACATGTATGTAATTATTGTGCACATCAAACTTAACCAGTGATGAAAGTTTCAACTCATTATTAGCTTTGTGTGAAAAGGATGAGTCGAAATTCCTTTTCGTTTTCATCATTTTCTGGTCGACCCCCCCCCCCCCCCTAAATGCCCTCTTGACAAGAATTTCAATGCAAAATTTCAGCTACGTCTACTGCATGTCCCAAGACTCCCCACAATTCATTGTGAACCATTGCATATTAACTACATATTTTTCGCATCTTACGAATATTGATTTTAACTTTCGGACACGAGGGCACATAAAAAAAAATAACGATTAATAATAATGATTCAAAACATAAAACTTGATCAGACTGTTATCAATACGGTTTGGAAATCAATAATTCATTGAAAATAAAACGAAAAATTCAGTTACAATTATTAATACAAACTTTCGGTAATTTTTTATGGAAGAATTAATATCTACTTTAATTTCTCCTTCAAATTTTAAAATTTTTCTTCAAGTTTAACATTTTTTTATAGTTCACTGAAATTAAATATATTACGAACTTATTGGTAAAAGCTTATTTTCATAAATAAAAAAAAGTTCTTTTATGTATTTTAATTGTTAGTGTTACATAACAAAAACAAACTTTGTATAATAGATCATGTTTCGTATGAAAGTATAAATTAGACTCAACATTTTTGAATCTTTTGTCAAATTTGATCCAATATTTGATGCAGATTTATTTTTGAGTAATGGCCACATACCAAATTTCATCACTTTTCTCTTGTTTCTGAATAATCATGTTTACTCACATTCAGTCGGATGTATTTCCAAAAATGCGTCTTTCGGATTCAAGGCAGGCTCAGAGGGGGAAATTCATAACATTCCCAACACCGAATTTTTTGTCGATTACAATACTTTCTCTTTGTACACTTGGAATACGGAAAAATAAAAAGGAAAGTGTTCATGATAATTAATATTCATAAAACATATTTGGTCTCTTACTTTATGCTTAAGATATGTTGATACTGTATTTATCAAAATATTTCTTTTAAATTTTTTTATTCGGTGTCTTTTTTTATTTAAAATTACTAGTATAATTGCCCAGATCTGTCTCTCAGTGATTCGGTAACAATTTGACGTCACCAACGATAAAATTCGTGCCATAGCACTGCGAGACGTTAAATAGCATTATTTCATTGTTAGAGCACATAAATTTCAGTAATTTTAAATTTAAAAAAGTAATTATTGATTTCAAAGTTAATAGCTCTAAAATAGTGAAATAAAATTTGCTATCGATTGATATAAAATTTATCTCGCTATGATCAATAGTCACAGAGAAATTTTAAATTATATTAATCATGTTTCAAATTAATTTCCGTTTTTTAATAGAAAGTAATAAATCACGTCAGTGGTATATCATGCGCGTGATATAGTTTGGACGCCACGATGCATCTGATAATTTATTGCAATCGTGATGATATAAATTAATAATATTTTTTGACAACGTTTGACAAGCAGAGCTTTGTTTTGATTAGAATTTCGAAAAAGAATTTCTTTGAAACTTTAACTTTTGACTTGCGTTTGACAAGCTGAGAATTTCACGGTTATTGAATTATTATGTACATATTTTGTATATATTTTTACTCTAATTTAATACTTCACAATCATGAATTGGTTTACTATGATAAAATATATAAATGTCATAAAACAAGTTTATTTTATTTGTTTTCAATCAATGCTAAACATTTCTCTCGCGTATATTTCTAAACACATCAAATTTGAAGGAAAATCTCTCGAACGAAGACGCAATTTGTGCCCGTCATACCATGACGGGTGATTTTCTAGTATATGAAATAATGTAGTCAGAAAGAAAATAAAAACTACTACTCAGCTATGGCTTTGCAATTGTTAGTGTGGCGTGGAAATCTGAAGATTACGTGCTGGGCTATTTGCCGTCATCGTCATCTCATCATTGTTCATAATTATGAGATTGGACCAAAATTTGGCTTTGTTTGGGTTTAAAACTGTAAGTTAATATAATAAATCAAATGAAAACGTCTTTGCTATACTTATATAATAGGGTGTATCACGGAAAACTTTTTTTTAAATTCAAAATTCTAAGTCGATAAAAAGTTGTCACTATGGTCACATCCTTACTAAAAAAAGTTTTAGTCAATTTGAAAAATATTTAGGTCTCCTGAAATAGGCCTAAAAGTTTTTTGTCAAAAACGTGCAAATTTTTTAAAACGATATGAAACAAAAATTTGTTTTCTATTTAAGTACAAAAATGTGAAGTTTAGTATGTTGATTCACAGTGTAAAAATTACATTCAGTACAACAGTAAAAAAAATTTACATTCAGTACAACAGTAAAAAAATTTACAAACAGTAATAAATTTTTTTTCATTTGCAGTTATATTTTTTAAAATATAGATTTCCGTGTTTGTACAAAAAAGGAATAAAAACGTAAAATATAAATAAAAGACAAAAATTGCTTTTAATTATTAAAAACTTAAAATGGAATTCAATGATTAATTAAAACTATTGGCATCTAATTATTATCTAATTAATAGTGATATCTAATTATCTTCGATAGGTAGGTTAAGGTTTCTCAAGCCGTACCACAGCCTAAGTCGTACCTATTCCATTCTGACTTTGTTTTCGTCGAAACAACAACGCTGATGGCAGTGCGATGACTACTGGCATCGGCGATGTTAATTCATTATTTAGAAGGGCTTCGGTGCGTTGCAACCTAACCTCGAAGAAAAATAAGTTTTCGATAGTTTTCTTATAGTTTTCGTGCGCATTTCGTAAGGCATAGAACAATAATATTATGAATAACATTTTAGTATTTCTTAAGGTATCATTCTGGGCTATTTGAATAATTGCTTTTATGCAGTAATGACGCTCTGGTTCAATTCATTCTTTTATGAAGTTTACTTCAAATTTTATACTTGCCGTTGCCTAAGTCGTTCCACAGACGAGGCTTAAATCGTACCAGTTATGCCCTAAGGATCTTTTTCACATATAAAGATACATATCATATATAGAAAGCGAATATTGTTCTTTTTAATATGTAATGTTAAAAACAACACTTTAAATGTGTTTTTTCCAAATTTTAGGCAGGATCCATAAACATGGCAAAACGTACCGATAATACTTAAAAACAAGTGGATATGGAGGAGGCATTATGAAAATTGCCCAATGTTGATATGGGCTTCAATGAAAGTATAATGTTCCTAAACTTAAACATTTTCTAAGGCAGTGGGAATATACTTCTCGTCAAATTCATGAATTTTTAAATGCATTGTTTAATGTTGGCGTGAGTTCTCGCAAAATTTTTCGATGAAACAAAAACCTGGATGTTCCAGTTTCTTTATCTGAAACCATAACGAAGTGTCTTGACTCGGTAATTAATTGACAAAAAGTAATTTCATCCTATCACCTAAACGAATTTCTTTTTCTTAAATTAATCACAATACCAAAGTTATTTTAATATACCCCTACTAGAAAAAAATGGCCTTATAAAGGGTTAACTTAAAACCGAATAGTTTACTCTAAGAATAGTAATATAAGGTGTTTTTGCTTCATTTGTTTCCAAGGTACGACTGTCGTACCGATGTTATTACTTATAATAAATTGCTGCAATGTTCAAATAAGTTGTGAATAATGCAATATTTAACCTTTTATTTAGTAAAACCTGGAATTTGTGGTCTTTTTTCCTTAGGGGGTACGACTTAAGCAACCTTATCTTATATGACATATAGTTAACTGGCAAGCTTCTAAATTTTGTATTCGAATATCACACTTGCGATTATTCTGAACCCTTTTTCAAATTTTCTCAAATTTCTTTTTCAAATAAGTTCTTTTATTCTCATTTTTGAACTTAATATCGACAGATTTTTTTTAGCTCAGAAAGGAAATTATTTGATTTTTGGGATTATTTTAGCTTTTTAAAAAATCATTTTCTATTTCGAGGATTATATCTTTAGTTTCGGTATCTAACACATCGGTTATGATGATAATTAAATTTAGATAAAGAATTAAATGCGTGATATGTAGCAAAAAGATGTCGGGTGACTTTGATAACCTGAAGTCACGGGTGGTACTTTTGACATCTTTATCTGCTTTATTTACTTGTTTATTTTAACTAATGACAGCTGCATGTTCCGTGCAAGTGAATGCTTTGAACCATATGACAATAATCATGACAATTTTATTTTCACCGTAATGACTCGGCGATTTAATGATAACGCTTAATATCAGATGACTTCCCGAGCTTCATTATCAGAATAGCTGAAATGTTTATAAACTAAGTTCTCTGCACAAATTTCATCCTCCAGTTTTTAGAGCAACCTAGTCACGTATTGGAATTATTTTTACGGGTAAGAAAAATATTCGTTACGAATTAATTATTTATTTGCTGATTGTCCTTTATGCCTTTTATAAGACAAGATTTAAATTGTTTATAGTAGTGTAAATAGTTTTTTTTTAAATTTTGAACATATATGTATTGTTAACGTAATATGAAACAGAAGGGAAACAAGATTCTAAATACTTTTCTGATTGTTTTTCTGGTATTTTTATTAAACTTGTTTATTTTAAGAATTCGCATAATGATATTAGTTTCATTAAAACGTAAGCAAGGAAGTTTTCAGATTTTTGAAGATACAAATTTATCACTATGAAATTGACAGTGAATGATTTTTTTGGTTTTTCAACCGTTCTGTTTTTCAACCAATTGTTTAAATCTGTAGAGTAACTTAAGAAATGTAAGAAAAATAATTAAAAAATAAATTTTTACGCTACAATTTTTATGAATATTAATTAATAAAATCAATCAATTAATTAATTTTAATGATAATTAATTAATTAAAATTTTTTATTAATTAAAATTTCTATTAATATTAATTAATACAACTATCTTTGATTGCTAATTTGAAATTAGTGAATGTTTCCCAACTTGAAGGAAACAAAAACAGATTCATTATTTTATTAAATTACGCAAAACTGATTTTAAGAAAGACAAATAGAAACGATTTAAATATATAATATTAAGCTGTGTATGTTTAAATATTTAATAAAATATTTTTATGATTTTTAAGAAGAAATATTTCTTAGATACAGTAATTCAATTTTTTTATATCATATTTCAGTACTATTGGGGTGTTTAATTTCATGACAGTCAAATGTTAAAAATGGGGAGTAGCCTTCAGCTAATCATAAAATAATTTCGTAAATCATCTGACATCATAATTTTTTAAATGATCTAAATCTTTAATTATTTCAACTCTTTGAAGGATGAGCATGCTACAATTAAAAGTCAAAATAATTCACGCCCTTACAGATCGAAATTCACAACTCTGTTCGGTAAAGAGACGATGTAATTATATGAGATAGTTTCATTAAGGGACTTCAGAGTTCAAATGGTTGTTTTTGAGTATTTAGGCTTAGCTTCTTTAGTTTATTTTCCCACTCTTTTATTTCTAAAGAAAATATTAACTCGACATTACGCTATGATTCACATTTACAACACAACAATTTTTGAATTTTTCAATTAATATTGAATTATTTAATAATCGATAAATATCACTATTTTCTTACTTTATTTTGATTTTTTCAATAGATGTTGAAAACAAACCAGAAATTAAAAGAAAACTTTGGTTAAGATTCTTACTAAAGGAAATTTCATTAAACAATTAGTTCTTATAACTGAATAATTTAATTTAAGAATGAAGGTCAAAATTAATTTTTTAATTATTTTCTAGGATTTCTTGTACTCATTCATATAAATTTCCAAAATGTTTGTTAAAAAATGCGAAAAAGTCTAGTCGTGCAGGATCAAAAATCCTCAAAATAAGCTTGATTTCCATAAAAAATAGCTATTTTTATTAGAAAACTATAATAAACGTTAAATGTTTAAAATTCCAATGACGTTTAGGTTACTAAATATATGATAAAACCATGATTTATCATTTTGTACCTCAAACTGATGACTTTGTTGACATATGCTTTCGTTAGGAACAATAAAAAGAGTCAGTTTCATAATTAAATATTATTTAGGTGATTCGATACTTTTTAGATAAACAATTCAGAAAAAGATTATATTCTATTTTTAATGTTGTTATTTTCTCGCAAAATATAATACATCCCTCCGATTAGATAGTAGAATGTCTGAAGTATTCATCCTGATTAGCTCATCAGTTCGTATATGTGCAACTTCTGGTTCAATAAATTTTATAAATAATCCATTTATTTATGCGCTCAACAATCATCTGTAAGTAAAAGTTGACACAAAATATGAAGAACTATTGTTAATTTTGAAAAGGTTGATATTATTCTACAGTTGATTACGAAAGTTTTAAAACTAGGTTCAAATATCACTCTCTGAAGATGTTTCAAAGTTTTGAATAAAAAAGTTCTGCAGAACAACACTCAATAAATCGAAACTTTTTTGACAAAAAAATTATTCTTTTATTTATACAGAATTATATTTTCACAATTAAGTTTTTTCCTAGGTGAATCATGAAATTCCTCGCCTTCTTTGCACTTTTTGCCGTGGCAGCATGCAGACACATTCAGTTTGATCCAGAGCTGAATGAACACTGGGAAAATTTCAAGGTAAGCCTCTTCACGCAATTTTCGATTTCGATACAAATTTTAAATAATCGAGAGTGTTTTTCGCCACTCAAATTAGGCATTCTTATCACCGCCAGCAGTAGAGGCCATTCAACCAAACTAATTGAAACAGTGTTTCAGAAAGCAATTTTTTTCCTCAGAAACAGTCCAGTTATGATTTCCAATTTCTTTTCTCTCGAAACTTTTCACATGAAGCACGATTCTGTTTTCTTTACTGCTACGGACGAACACTTAATTGTGCGAATGTAAAATAAGGAGACAGTGTAAAAGGAATGCGATAGAACTGGTCTCATTTTCAATACTCTTTACATCACTACGTTTGGTTTTCCGGTGTGATGTAAAAATGCGTGTTTAATATAAACAAGTGATTCGTGCTTGATCTCATTAACTTGCCATCTTGCTATTTATTCGGTTGATCTCCTTCTCATTGCGTAATTTTCTCTTCAGACTAATCATGAGACTTTTGGAAGTTGGTGTGGAGCATGCGAACTTGCCAGAGATGGAGTAAAATTACGAAGCGAAACTTTTTATAATTGATTACACATTTGCGAACACAAATAACAATATTATTATTTTTGTATTTGCCAAGCTTGTATGAGTAATATTTTGCTTATTAAGGGTACTGTTTCAGTAGGTTTTAGACCCTCCTCACGCCAACGATCACCAATTTCTTTCACTACAATCTTTGGAATAGGAAAACTTTAATTCTAACCAACATATATTGTAATTTTGAATCAATATAGTGTGACAAATATTTATGTTGCATATTCATCTGTATTTGATTTGATTTTGATTTTCGTGACACAAGATCCTCAAATGGGATTCTCATATGTAAAACAAACTTGTATGGAAAGATCCTTTGTTGTTATTTGAGAGTTGTATTTTATATTTTCCTCTATCTTAAGGATGTTACAGTATTTTTCGGAATTCGATCATCTAAATTTATTCTCTAATTTCATGTTAGAAATATAATATTAAAGTCTATGTTAAGATTTGTGTGTTGAGAACACTGAAGATTTAATGTTTTACAGAAAGTATTTGGCAAAGTCTATGATGGAACGGAAGAAGTTAGCAGACGCATGATTTGGGAGCAAAGGGTGTCCGACGTCGTCCGTCACAACCTCCGTTACGATCTCGGATTTCACTCCTACAGGAAGGGAATCAACGAATATTCGGATATGGTGAGTGTAAAAAAATCAACACAATTATTATGACTATAAATAAAGTGATGGGCTAATTTTGATTTAAAATCTGATAGGATGTGTTGTCGTACCCACAATATCCGTCTGATTCTTCGCCGCCAGACTTCTACTTGATTTGCTTTCATCAAAACTCCTTGCTTGGAAGATGTTCAATTCAAAAAAATCTTTAAAATAGCACCTTATTCGATTTTTTGCACACTGATAAAGCAAATCCTTTCATGAAAGAGAAATTACGAAGCTCATTGAACGATAGCAAAGCATTATCAAACAGTTTATCATTACATAATGTTGTTCTTTAGAAACAAAATTATGTAATGATAATGAAGAAAGATAAATGACTTTTAAAAACATAGAAAAATTGGTAATGATTTTTCCATTAGTCCAGTATTACTGATATCCATACAAATATGCATATACTATATTTGCAAACAGTATATATGCATCAATATTATATGTAACTGAAATTTTGTGTTGCAGAATTATGTTTTAACATTCTTGAAATACAAACAGCAGTAAATATATTTAGCAGCATTAATTAGTACGATTGCCATACCTGCCATTTATCTTAATATTTTAAAAAGAAGAAGAAACATTTTATGATTTCAATTTTCCAATGACTGACTTAAAAACTGTACTTTTTGAAATATCGGTCGCTATCTTTGAGCCACATAACAGAAACACGAACTGAATAATGTAAACTCTGTAACTTGAAATTTTTATATCTTTAAGTATTTTTTAGATTTATTGTCCTGGTAGTATTCATTTGCAGTACCGAGTCGATGTATTTCCAACGAAAAATGCTAAAGATGTAAAATTTTCTATGAACATTGAATTTTAATTAATCAAAAATTAGCTGCCTTGTAGCACATTTTTCTCTCACAATTTTTGTCAAAAGTATTCCGTTTTCGTATCTGAGTTTTGCTCTTTCTAAGTTCTCTCTGCAAAATTTGCTTTTAACATAATTTTTTTATAAATTTTGATTTTTTCTCAAGTTATCATTATTCTATATCAACAATAAATAAGTAGAAAGGACAATTTGTCAACACAAGAATGACTGATTTAACACAAGAATATTCATAAGTAGTATAAAAAATTTCTATAATTAAAATGGTGAAAAGTTTGTTGATTTAGTAAACGCAAGAAAAAAAAATCTTACAAAAAATACACCTACGCAAAGGAAAAAAAATTCTGGTTCAGTATCTGCACTGCTCAAAAGAAAAAGATTAATGAAAATTATCTAGAAAAGTTTAAAATTTCTTACACAGAATATACAAGACCTATTTAAACACAAATAATTGGCAATTCCGAATAATCAAAATCGCAATTAGAATTCATTTTAGAAAATTAGAAAAAAATGCCTAAACGAACAAGGAATATACATATTTTCATTAATCCAATAAACTAAACATTAAAAATCGCAACTATTAAGTACCTCGCTAAGAATTCTCGTCTTTTTAGGAACACGAAGAATTTGTGAGAATCTTCAACGGTTTCCGCCGTCACCCTGGCCAAAAAAGCAACGCAACCACATGGGTTCCTGCTTTTAACGTCCAGATCCCAGACCAGGTAGACTGGAGAACTAAAGGACTCGTCACTCCAATTAAGAATCAGGTAATTAACAAAAGTTCCGTAGATAAGTGTTTTAAAGTTTTGGAAAAGCGTAGTTTTAAAAAAAAATAATATAAATTTCGTAGACAATAAGCATTCTTAATGTTAGTGAAGATACGGAAACTTCATTTTAGTGTTGAATTTCTTTTAAGCAGTATGATTAATTTTCGCTAGCAACATATAAAACTTTTATAATTTTTACTATGTTTTAGTAACTCATGAGATGTAACAGAGAAAATTCAAACAATGTATATGGTTAAATAATTTTTCATGTCAAATTCCATAACAAAAAACCCACTAAGAGGATCAATTTTGATAAATAATCAAAAGATATATGTACTTTATATCTAAGGAGGCAATCAAGTGACACATAGGAACATGAGAAATGTAATGTCACATGTCATCTAACATCAAACTACACGTTGCATTGCACCATGCTGTAACATCAAACTCTTTTTCCTCCTGAAAGATGTGCAATGGATGCCAAATTAAATTGATTCGGATGGTTTAACATGTATCACGTAAACCTGATTTGATTTCATTAACTGTTTATAGTTTAACTGTAATAGGTTTCAGAAAAAAATAATTTTTTTTTCTATAATCATCTCAAGCATAAGAGGAAGCACTTTTACCAAACAATTCCAATAAAAAATGTCAAAATTAGTTAACTTCTGTTTCCCTCGTTCAGCAACAATGCGGTTCTTGCTGGGCCTTCTCTACTACTGGCTCTCTGGAAGGTCAGCACAAGAAGAAGACCGGAAAGCTGGTTTCCCTCAGTGAGCAGAACCTTGTAGACTGTTCTGGACCAGAAGGTAAATTTTATACGCATTTTCCTTCTAAACATACTAAATATTTATAATGACTAAACTAAACAAACAAACTAAATATTATAACTAAATATTTATAATAATATATATATTACTAATCAACAGATAAACCATAGGTTTACAGTAAATATTTTGCATTTGTAGTCATAGATTTACTAATTCGTATCATTGCCACTGTGTATTTTGTAACTTACTGAGTTAGCTAATTTATTAAGGTATTTTAAAACTACCCAATAATAAACTGTAATAAAACTACCCAATAATTTTACAACTAGTGAATAACTAGTTTTTTAAGAAAAATTGAAATTATAGTCCAACTAGTATGTTCCTCAATGCCAAGCAGATTTAATAGTAACAGGATCAAAGATTCTACAATTACTTTCGAGAGATCATCCTTGTTTATTTATGTACATGTGGTTTTTAAAAAGTTGTGGTTAGTTTAAAACTTGGTTTTCCCCCCTATAAATATAAGAGTGATTGTACAAGTCTGTGGATGAGGTATTTTCATTATAAAGAGCTAACTAAAAGTATTTAACTACTTTTAGTTATCTCTTAGTGCTAATTATTTTGGGCTTTAAGACTTGTACTTTAGATAAAAATATTACCTTTTGGTTGCATAACCAAAGGCATAAAATGCGGGGTTTAAGCATTCTCAAAAGCATGAAAAACCGGCTATTTCACAAAGCAGATACTGAATTAGTGTCAATGGAAAATAGGCCCGTTACGACTTGGTTCATGCAACAAATTCTCACCATAAACTGAGTAGTGTAACTTGTCATGGTTCGACTATATTTATTTCAGTTTCAGCACACTCCGTTTCAAAACGGAACAATAGAATTATATCATACTACTATAACTACTACTTTATACTACTATATCATTATACTATAAAAATACTAAGTATTCATTATTTCTTTATTATACATTTTTCTTTATTATTCATTTTAAAATAATTTATTATTATTTTTATTTATATTGTTTAAATTATCTTTTCAAAATGCGCAAAATAAAGCGCTCATTAGATTGAAAATATAAATTTACTTATTTGCTAATTAAAAATCATATCATCATTTATTCTAGGCAACCAAGGATGTGAAGGAGGTTTGATGGACCAGGCGTTTGAATACATTAAGGACAACAAGGGCATTGACACCGAAGATTCGTACCCATACACAGCTGAAGTAAATATGCCTCGTGCTCTATATCTTACTGTTTTTTTCTCCCATAACAGTTTGGGAACTGTACAGTTCTTATTAAGCATTTATATAAATCATTTTAACAGACACTAAGCGTCTTATTTGCACAAAATAATGCAATTAAGAGCATTATTTATTTTTAACGTGTTTGACTAATGAGAAATCTATATTTTTCAGGACGGAACATGCCACTTCAAAAAGTCTTCTGTTGGAGCAACTGTTACTGGCTACGTTGACATCCCAACTGGAGATGAAGAAGCTCTTAAGCAAGCAGTTGCCACCGTCGGACCTGTTTCAGTTGCCATTGATGCCAGCCAAAACAGTTTCCAAACCTACCAGTAAGTCATTTATTATAGTCATCTATTACTCCTTTTTCCCCCTCAAGTTTATACTATTACTTAATTTCTATTAAGAGTTTAATCGTATCACTTTACAATTACTTTTAACATGGTAACGCCATTCTTAGAAAGTTGTTTTGGACAACCGTTGAGATGAGGTAGCGTAAGTCAAACACAAAATAAGTTAACCTCTTTGTCTTCAATAGACAGAGCAGACGATGTTTTCCTGTGCATGAAAATAACAAGAATTTTAACAATCAATATAGATGTTTTAAAAGTTTTCTTTTATAAATCAGTATTAGAATTTTCTATATATTATTTTTTCAAGTTTCATATCTTGGTGGTAACGATTTGTATTGTTCAATTTTTCATTTTTTGCGATTATATCATGTTATGTTTTTGAGGTGGATACTTCATTATTTATTCTGATTTCTTTTGTGTTAAAACAAACCTCTTAATACCAAATATCTGATTGGAGTATGAGAGAGACGACAGGAGATGGAAAATTCCTATTTAAAACCTTGTATAATGGGTTATACAGAACAGTAAAAAATCAATTGACAATTCTCAAAAAAAATTATCGAGTAGTAATTGTAGACGTCGCAAAATTTGCGATTTCTACAATTTCTTCCGTGTCCACAGAAACACGACTTTTAACACGACTTACCCAGTTTTTGTTTAATGATCTAGTTCAACTGAATTTTGAATAACTATTATCAAAATATCTTTTTTTGTTATTTACATCTATTAGACTGTTTTTAACGGTGGCATTCTCTGTTTTTATTCTTATAGAATTTTTCTTTTCTCATCTCCGTGTGAATAATTACTTTTATCGAGATTTCTTCTTTCTAGAAGACTTCTTTTCACACCGGCTGAAAACCACTAGTTTATAATTTTTATCATGCAATGAATAAATACGATGCGATATAAAACTATCAGGATATCATTTCGATTTTATTAATTCATTAAAGATTTTTTTCGGGACTATGAAGTGATGATTAGGAGATAAAGCCTGTTCGAAATATAGAGAAGAAGATTTCGTTTGAATTCTTACAAATGAAAAGAATGCTTTTAAGAACTTTAAAAAGATGTTGTTGTACAGCATTTTTAACACTAATCTTCAAAATATTTAACATACGTTAGTGCTATCTTTTATTCACCATTAATGCGTTTTTGTATCACACAGAGACGGCATCTATGACGAACCCCAATGCAGCTCAGAATTTTTGGATCACGGTGTTCTGGCTGTGGGCTACGGCACTGAAGACGGATCTGATTACTGGCTGGTTAAGAACAGGTAAGAATATTCTTACTATACTGAAAACTATAGTATAAATTGTATTTTTGTTTAGTTCTGATTCTACCTATTTAAATAAACCTTTAGGGAAAGTGAGAAAGAATTCTGACTGAACAGTCAGTCTCACTGCGTCTGAATTCTGAATGTAATAAAAGTGCTGCTTTGCAATTGTTCTATACAAATATAAATACAATATTGCAAAATACAATTTCCTACTGCATAATCATGTTTACTTACGTAAAAGAGTGCATTTTGTGCTATAAATCAATCCTAAATATCCATCATCATTCATACTGATAAGCAACGCACTTATTTTAAAGAAGTCCTATTATGTATCATCAGTTATACATCTAATTATATCAAGCAATTATTTTAAATACATATGGAAAAATTATAATTAATAATTTTGCTTAAAAATATACGCATATTCTTTCGAATATGCAAATTTAGCCTCTCCTTTTTTTCAAATTTTAGCGAAAAATTGTTTTGCTTACAATATAACATCTTCATTAAGAAGCTAACTACTGGTTTATTTTTTATAAAATTTATAATAAAACCCCTTTTACTAAATGCATCAAATCTTTTTCAGCTGGGGAACCACCTGGGGCATCAAGGGATACATCAAGATGTCTCGAAATAAGAACAACCAGTGCGGTATTGCTACACAAGCCAGCTATCCATTAGTTTAAGGTGTTCGATATACGAGCTATGATTTGTGAACTATACACTTGGGACATTTTATTTATTACGTGTACAAACAAAATGAAAATTGTGCATACTTTTGTACATAAAGTTTATTTTAATAAATACTTTTAATAAAAATTTCTATAAAGGTTGATATGTGTTTTTTTCTATGGCAGTGTATTTTCTGCAGCAACATTAATTATTTGATTTTGAGAAAAAAAATCTGAAAATAAAAAAAAATAGTTAAATTGATAATTTTTTATTAGTTACACTTTAAACTAAAATAGCATAAAACATTCTATATTGCTGATTATATTGATAAGAACTAGATTCATATATCTTTATTTTATTATTATATAATGAAGTTTAGTTAATTGAGAGAGAAACTTACTTAACTGACAATTGAGTAAAACGTTTAGCTTATTATCTTAACGTAATGAGATTATAAGCAGATAGGTTTGATAGAAAGAGATTCGTTCCTAGTTTCAGAGTTTTGCACCATAACTGGCGACTAATATAGTTTTTTAACCCATTATTTAAAATTGTCCTTTTTCTTGGTACTCTTGTTTTTTTATTTATTTTACATAAGCAACGGAACTTTCAAATTTTATTGTTGTAGATAATTATTGAACTGACTGCTATAAAAATTACAAATTCAATAAAAATAAATTTTCTAATAAAAATAAAATTCCTTCTTATTAAAATTATGTAATTAATTCTATTTAAAATATTTTAAAGAAGTTCTTCCTTTCATATTACTATCATTCAGATACTTAATTATTATATTAATGTATTATTTTGGAAAAAAGTGAAATAATCGAGTTTTGGACTATAGTAGCTTAATGTGGAGTTGATAAATAATTTTAACTTTCTGAATCAAACATTTAAAATAATATTATTCATTAATACACAACAAAATAATAAAAATGATTATAAGAAATGCTTATATTATAAGATAGGAGGTATAATAACATTTATACCTCTAATAATTTACTTAAAATGTCAAATAATTCCTATTTTTAAAATGTTTTCTTCGTTTATGGAACCCCTGGAGAAAACCAACTTTAAAGATTCAAAATTCTAATTTGGAAAGATATATATACATATAAAATTTTTAAATAATTCTGAATCATGTCTTAAAAATCGCGACAGGCAGTGGTTATAAATGATACAAAATCTGAAGCGGTTATAAATGTCAAAAAATCTGAAAATGCATAAATCTTAAAATATTTATTCAAAGTATTTTAAACGTTGCAACTGTAATAATCGATCTATTAAGTTTGTAAATACACATTAAAAATATGCAACTAATAGTAACTACATTATTTTGCGAACATATTTTTAGGTATTTACAAAAAATTTTCAGATACTTAGATTTTATCAAAATTTTGCCATCTTCATTATAAAAAAGTGGGAAATGTATTTTCTCGTAAAAAAAGTATTTAAATTGTATTTAATTAGATATTGTTCCTTATGTTATTCCTTATTAAGTTCCTTATGTTATAATTTGAAAAACTGGTGAGTATTAAGAAAAGTATAAAATTTGCGTCACAATAAAAAAAAATATTTTAATTTCAGAATATATTCGGTTGGTGCAAAAGTTATTACGGTTTTCACAAATAGATTTATTTCATTTGATGTTAGTTATCGGAAACTCTAACATTACTTTTGTGAAGGTTTCTCATGATTTTATTCAAAGCTGATGAAAACAATATGATGTTGATATTAACATTGAGTAAGAAAAGAGTTTTCATCGTATTTTGTTTTTTTTATGTTCACAAAGGGGAGGAAGGTGTTGGTAATCACAAATAGATACGAGAAGTTTATGGTGTTCACGATAATTTGAAATCACCTGTGAGAACTGTTTAACCAAATTTATTTCTGGTGATTTTTCACTAAAAGGTGACCAATTTTTCAATCGACCAGCTCAAATCAATAGTCATAAGCCGATGAATAATTGTCAATCATAGTTTTCATCGCGTCTTCCTCTCATATAAGAACAATATATACACTTATAATGTATTTTTAGTATTTTGACGCTAAAGCTACACTATAATCTAATTACAAACCTCACAAATTACCAAGACTAAGTAATTTATTGATATTTTGCTACACCGATCCGTTACATTGACAAAACCTGAATTGCTCTCTCTTATTATCTCTTAGTCTCAATTGCTCTGTCTTACGTCCACCATAGTGGACATCCTTGCGAGAAGTCCGTTGAGAAGAGTCACTAATAAATATTATTGTTTTTATTTTAATATTGATAAGTTAATTATTAAATATATTGTATAGTACTGATTACAATCCTATTTATGTATAATCCTATATATGAATGTGTTTATGGGAGAGCAAAAGGGTTTGAATCTCTCGGACCATACTATGGAGAGATTTAGGACTAAGTATGGCCATCAAACTTGACAAACTGTCTGTCCAAATTTTGATTGATCTATGAAGGGAAGAAGCTGCTTCAATTGCCGTTTTAATTGCGAGGATTTCCGCTTGGAAAACTGAATTGCTGTGATCAAGATTACCTTGCCATGATGTTATGTATTATATCACTGTAAATGTGCATTTTATTTTTTATTATGCCAGAATGTATTATGTTTTATTTTCCTTTCAGTAAAATAATGAATTTTTTTAATAATATTTTCTTTTTGATATGGTCGCGCCCCCATTCAGTGTTATCAGGCACACCTAGAGGGGTGCTCCCCACACGTTGAGAATCGCTACTATAACTGATTCGGATCGTCATATTTCAGGACGAAAGATTAGAGGAAGTTTCCAAGCTAATTTTCAACTATCAATAGTTATTTGCTAAAGAAGGGATTTTAAAAAAAGATCGATATTTGGGTTTCACATTAATGGACACAATTGAATGAACACAACGTATCAAATCTGGGGGTTACACTCAAAGGCAGTCATAAAAGACAGCCCAACTTGCCACGAAGCCGTCCGGAGCATGAATGATCGGCCACCACGACAGAAAACACGGGCTCTGAGGCCGAGCGCAATATTTACCCTTTACGTGCTGCTCACGCGACGATCTCTCCCCCTCTTCCATTACAGGGGTACGATCCGTCATCGAAGACGGCCCCTAATGAGCAATACCCCAAAGGTGTTTAAAACGATTCATTTTTAAAACGAATGATAAAAGGCGGTGAAAAATGGAATGTTGCTCATCAATTGAAAAAGGGCCTTACACCCTTTCGGGTAGCATATTTACAAACCCTACCCTGATAGAACTGAGACAGGAAATCAGTCAATATCATTGGCTGCAAGAAGCAGTGACGTCGTTTTCAGCTCTCGTACGTAGCGTACGGCAATCATAACAAAACAAGAGTCGTCCTACTTTTCTTCTCCGTTTTCCCACAGTTGAGCACAGAAAACATTCTTCATTGGGTTGTAATATTTTTAAAAATGAAATTATTTTTTAAAATATCATAAAATATAAAGCATTCCACGCTGAAAGAAATAATACTAATGAAAAGTACACGCACGAGAGCAAAGAACGACGTCATCGGTTATCGGCGAAGCGAGCGAATCATATTGTCCGATTTCCTGCCTCAGTTCTATCAGGGTAGGGTTTGTAAATATGCTTTCGTGTAGGCCGGATCTGTATGGGTTCCTTTCCTTTCATCAATTGATACTGGGGCAGGCGTGGTGACGCGGCACAAACAAGAGCGAGAGCTGAATCAATGAAAAGATCTGCCGTTAGTTTGTTGGAATTACAAATGCGTTGCGTTCTTCGAGTTGCTTACAAGCCTCTAAACAATTACGAGGATGGATTCAAAAAGGTTTACGTCAGTAATAAAAAATATTAATTAGCATTAGACAGAAAGTAAAAAACGGAATTAAGAGGCATACATGCCGATCACTTTTCCACATAATCACCAAATCTATTTCGGCATTTATCTGAACGCAGGAACAACTTCTTTAACCCGGCTTGGTAGAAATCACTCCCACTGTTCTCTGCAGATGTTTTCACATCAATGTTTAAAGAGAACCTTGTCCCGGATAAATGTTTGGAACTCAGATTGGGTGCCAAATCTAAACTGAATGGGGGGTGGGGGGGGCTCAAGACTTCTTACTTGAACTTTTGCAGAAATTCTTGAGTTTTACGAGCAGTATGGGTATTGTCATGCAGGAAGATGACGCCAACGCTCAAGGCCGTGCCAGGGCGTTTGCGTCGGATGGCTTCACGATGGCCTAGTGACTATTTTCTTTTTCCGAAATTGAAAGAACGCTTATCTGGAACAAGGTTCACTTCAGACAGTGATGTGAAAATAGCTGCTCAATGGGATGAAGTTGAGAACTAGCTCAATGGGCAGGGAAGTGATTTCTACCAAGCCGGGTTTAACTGGTTGGTCCTGCGTTCAGATAAATGATGAAATAGATTTGTTGATTTTTTGGAAAAGTGATCGGCAAGTATGCCTTTAAATTCAGTTTTGTATTTTCTGTCTAATGTTAATAACTAATTTTTTGTACCCTTTTTTTTGGTTCCATCCTCGTAGTTCAAATGTAGTCTAGATAAAATCAGTGAAATTTGATGAAGTAATCAAAGAAAAAATGGAATGCAAATCGTTCAGGAATCTTGTTTTTACATATAGTGAAAGATAGCGCAAATATTTAATAATTCGTCAAAAAATATTGGCTTTTACTTGATAAATGATGTTTCATCTGTCGTGAAGCCCGGATTTTGTGCCATCAAATTATCATTTATTTATGTTTTCGTAAAACTCTCTGAATGGTATAAGTCAGAATGATAATTATACAGTGTGGTTGCAAATGGTTTATGTTTTTATAAGGACCAGGAGTTCTATGAATGCGGAATAATGAATTTGCAGAACAAGATGGACAATTGTTATCGAACAAAATGAAAACAATATCAATGATAAAAGTTCATTCAATATAGTGCTTTATTTGTAGGAAAAAAGAAGACGAAGATATTTTTCACCAACCTTATATTTTCTTCACATGTTTGTTTTTACTAAAAAAGAAAAAAAAATTGTTAGGCTGATTTTTTTTTATCTTTCTTATACAGAATACTTTTTCCTCAAATTAAAATTATTTAAAAACGTAAACACGCAAGATTTTATCAGTTTTTGGCAACATTTCTGCCAAAAATTTCGAAATAGAAATGCATTTTGATTGAATAATTAATCAATTTTTGAGACATGTGAAGGAATTTCGCAAATGTAAATTTCATAATGTCTCTTTTTTTATGTAAAGGTATCTATCCCAGGTAAAAAAAATTAATTACAAATTAACTAACAAATATAATTGACATCTAAAGCAAAAAAATGAATGCTAGGTTTATTATCTTTCACATTTAAATGCATTTGCCTTCAGAAATGTCATAATTTCTTCATCAGAGGCCAATTTTTCCTTACTAAAATTTTCGTTGAAAATCTTGTTCATTGTCTCTTCCTTCTGTATCCTCCTGAATGATTGTTATATACATTTAAGGAATGAAATACAGTAGTCAGTGTTGTCAAGAAGCTAGAAAAAAAATCCCAATCCCGTACCTATAATCAGCTGATCTCCATTTCACGCTTCACGAAAAATTTACATTGTTGCAAAGTTACCTCCACAAGTGCAACGTTTTACGGTAACAAATAGGTTGGTGAAAATAAATTTTCACTAATAAAAAAGTTTCTTTTGACTGATCTTACCAATTAATTTTATATAGTAAAAAAGTTAGGAATAAATAATAGAAACATAATGTAAAATCAGTTATCTTCGCAAAAATGAACGGATTTTATTGAAAATTTTCTCTATCGTTTGTCGAAATATACCCAAACTTTTATGCAGGTCTACAAGCTTCGAGTTAATCATCCATCATCGAGTTTCATCCCTCGCCTTCCTTTGCTGAAAAATCATGTTCACCGTACATAATTCCAAAAATTCGTTTTATCGGTTTCAGAGATGTCTGAAATTTAGAGATTCATTAAAATCTCAATGACGAATTTTTAAAAAGATTTTGGCGATTATAATACTTTACATTAATCGTGTTTACTTAAGAACGGTTGGAATCATTCTAAAAATGCGTTTTTCGGATTCGGGGAAGTCTGAGACGGGGAGATTCATAAAAATTTCAGTATCGAATTTTTTTTATCGATTACAGAACTTTATTTTGGAATACTTCGAATACAGAAAATGAAAAGAAAAGAGCTCATGATGATTCAGACTACAAAACAAATTTAGTCTCTTATTTTATGTATTAGATATGCGGATACTGGATTTAGTAAAATATTTCTTCTAAAAATTGATGCCTTAATTTAGCGCTTTTATTTTGCAAAATGTGAAATAATGTAAGGAGCAAGAAAAGAAAAAATTGTTGCTCAATTATGACTTTTTGTTATGATGTGGAAGTTTGGAGATTTAAGTACCAGTCTAGTTACTGCAAACACCAATGGATCATTGTCAACAACTATGAGGCCCATTCTAACTTTTCCTTTGTAAAACTTTAAACCGGAATGATAATCTAACAAATCAAATCAAAATACTTTTTCTCAGTAGCGGCGATTGTGCAGAAAAAGTGAGGGGGCGAACTGTTTGCTGACAGCTTAAAGTACACGGGAATAGATGGACTCGACAACAAAATTTGAAAATTTAGTTACAAAATGAGCTAGCTTTCCCGGACACTAATGCCTTTTTATGGTTCATAGTTTTAAATAGCTAAAAAGAAATAAAAATTTAATATTTCGGGAAAAAGTAGGGGGCGACTGTCCCCCTTGCCCCACCCCTGACACCACCACTGCTTTCGCTATATTTATATAATTGCAGTGGCGAATTCAGGATTTGGGTGGGTTGGGGGGGAGGCTGAAGTCATAAAAATTTTGCTAATCGTCGTGACGTATGTCGAACCCTCATAGCTTATGTAAACGAAAACACTTTAACTTTATAGATTTTACTAACTGGACAAGAATCGCATAAAAAACACTACAAATAACTTTCTAATAATTTAATAAAAATGAAATGAAGTAACTAGCCAAAAATTGTCTGACCGTTCAACGCTACAAGCATAATGAAATGACTAAGTAGGAAAATTTTCGCTAGATGACAACAGGCCAGAAAGCAATGTATCTCTGCCCTGCTTTTATTATATTTTTTTTAAAAAATGTGAAATTAAGAACAACAGTTGTAGTGGGATTTATGGCAAAAATCAAGATTCTGCTTAGGTGGGAAGACCATGCCCTGATTCGCATATATAATTGTCTTCTAATCAATATTTAACAGTAGCAAACTTTACTCTAATTATAGGTATTTATCTTCTGTTCCGCAAGGTCCTAACTTTTGAATTGCACCCCTTATTCGAAAAATTCACTGACGTTCCCTGCATGTCTCGATCTTCCTCATATGGGGCTGATATATATAGTAATTTATACTTATACGACATTAAACCAGTTTGCATCGCGAATTTCAGAACGCTATTCATCCTGCTATATCTGAGGAGAAATATTTTAAATGTTATCGATGATTTCATGAATTAAGATCCATTTAATGGTTTGCTCCACTGCTTATACTCCAGAAGACGATGTAATTGAGTTGTCTTGACAACATTAAAAACAGAATTTATGGTGTGCTGTTATTTTGTCATTTGTTAGTAAAGAGAATATCCAAATTCTTGAGTAAATTTCAGATAACCCACATAGTCGAAGTAGGCTCAGAGTTGCTGCCTTATATTAGGTTATATTAACGTCCTGTTTTGAAGCAACGCGAGGACTATTTAGGGACGGGACGTAATTTTGAACGGCGCACAGTGGAGTATTTGTCGCAAAACCTGGCCAAAAAATACATGTTCATCCTTTAAAACTTAAAACATTTGTTGACATTTGATTTATATTATATTAATAAATACATTAAATAAAAACTCATAAACACAGAAAAGAATAGTTTTTAAAATAAATATAAAATCAAAGTTTACTTAAATCCCCTTTACTGCTTATAAGAGAAAGTAAATGTTGATGGTATTTGTTTTATTTTGTATTATTCTTGATTAAAAAAAGGTTAATGTTATATTATTCTATAAAATTTAGATTTATATATATATATAATGCATGTTTACATTTAGAGTTTTGCAAAGTTTTAGGCATTGACAACTGCATGTGAGCTGTTATTCAAATTATTTATTGTTCTTAAAATGTTTATCCATAAACTACTGATTTTCTATTCATTTATGATTATAATCAATGGATTATCTTGGTTTACAATACGCACTTTAAGACGGTGTACAATTCAATAAGTGAAACATTCCAAATAAATACACCTGGTACTCGTATTATTCCATCTTCATTGTACATCTTCTAATCAAAAAGGAAGCCAAAAAACAAGACAGTCTGTAAAGTAATTTCTTTTTAAAGAGTGTTCGGAACTTGGATAGGGCGAAAAGAAGAAAAAGGATCCCCCTCCCTTAAGGAAGTTCATTCAGGAAATTTCTGAAATCACATAAAAGATTCCGTTTGATAAGAGAAATTGTGGAACTTGTTACTCAAAGCGTTCCATTTCAATTTTTTTTCTCTCGTATCAAAATAAGCATTACAATATAGATATAGTACATGTTTTCAAAGATAGAATAACGGTTTTAATCTTATATCGTGAGAGCTCTATTCTTTCGTTTCTACTCATTTTCATTTTCTATGTTCATGTTTATTAGAAGGACCGCCCTGACGTTGAAGAAGTTGTAGCGTTTCTGTTATCACAAAGTATCTCACTTGGTCTTTGTGAAGTCTGACTTAAATGAATTCACTGCTTAAAAGAAACATATTCAGAACATCTATGTTGAAAACTTCTCTATTGAAATTTCCGAGTAGTTCGAAAGGTAAACAAAAGTATTTGTTCCTGGTCTTTGGTAGCTTCTTCTGACAGATGTATTAATATGTATTTCTCCAATTTGTTGAATTGCTGTTTAATTATTAAAACTTCAGGATACTGTTGAGTCATAGGGTACAATTATAAAGCATCCATGCAGAGTTTCAACGAGAGTATATTTATAAACTCTTTCATCAATGTGATACCTATCATTATAGTCACTATCTACCTTTAAATGAATTCCTACATCTACTACAGTAATTCAAAGTAATCTAAGAAGAATTTATATCTGAGAAAAGCGTCTAGCTATATTCCCATCATTTGATGTTTCCGAAAGCATTGTTTCCGACTGTCAAGAAGTAGCCCCAGTTGCCCTTTGAACTTCTTAGATGTTCTTTTAATGCCTCCTACATTGTTTCTCTTCTTCATTCTCGTCTGTCACTTAGTGCATTGGCATCTGTATTAGATAAGTGAAGTTCTATAAAGAATTGTATGCGTGTAAGGTGGGACAGACAAATACTCGAAGTAACTTTGGTTTGTGAAATCTCTCATGTATTTATTAAAGTCTTAAGTGATGAGTCCACAGATGTAGCACCTAATTATAGATGTTGTCCCTGTTGTAGTATTGCAGGCCTTCCGCCCTACTGTCGTAAGTATATATATTTAACCTTCCACGCTCTAATACTTTTCAGTTGCACGTAATGTACCGAATTTCTTCGTTTATATTATCTGATATTTCATGTTTGGGCGTACGCAGTTTGTCTAGTAATTTAGCTACAGTAATTATAAACGGAAACACTGACGGTGGGTTACGCGGAGTGCACCAGGACCGACCTCCACGACAATTAAAACTGGCACTATAAACAAACTCCCTGTCATACGCCGACAACTCCCCATTACAGGGTTACAACCCGCCAACATCGGAGATGGACCCTAAGAAGTAGTAAATTAATTATATGTCAAAAATGTCATAATAAAGTCACAATAAAAAAGGTATTTTGCAAAAGAAAAATTATATAGCAAGACATGCAATATGCAAGATTTTATTTCAAACTGGTCCCTTGGTATTATAAATATTTGTCTATACTTTAAAATAGGCCCGGTAGCCTGGCAAATACCTTGAAAGCCACAATCTATAAATTAGCATAAAATTAACTTTGAAATTTTTTATTATGTGAAAATAAATATATTCGGAATGCATATAATTTAAAATAAAAGGTCTTACCTTTATTTTAAATATATAAAAATTATTTAACTTAGAGCATCAGTTTATATAGCCAAATAAAATATATTTAACCTTACAGTAAAGCTGAAATGTGATAAAACTACGTTCACTAATGAAGAACCTGTTTTTCAACTGAGGCTAGGGACCTAAAAAGATATGACTCATGTTTCTGAAATGAACGTCAATCGACGCACCAATTAGTCAGTTATTATAAAATTACTTTACAATTATTGAGAGTACATTCTTGACTTTGCCAGGATCTGGTACAAATAATTCCACTGTGCGGTAAAGTCAGATGACGAGGGCGACACCGACCTGGCAATTTCTCCAAACTTCCGCGTCGCACCAGCGGGAGTGACGTTGGTCTCTACATATGATTTTAGCGCAAAATAGTCTTCAAGGCACGGCGGACTTGAATCTGTTTCGAACCCAGACACTTGGTCCCGAGGTGTCGAGACCTCACCACTAGGCCAGCGGCCAGGCTGTCTTAAGGGATAGCTGGAGTCTGGTTTAATTTCAAGGATTTCAGAAATGTGCACAATAGGCTCTTTTACCCCACTGATTAGTATTGAAATTTATTCCATAAATTTATTTATAGCATATAATTGGTCTTATTTATTTTACTCTACGCTATACTATTACTACGCCACGTCACATCCCTGTTCCTAGAGCGTAGATCGCCCTGATCAGTTTGGAATGGATGTGAGTGGGAATGGGAGGTTCAGAAAGTTTTTTTTTTTTCTTTTTTTTACCCATGTAAGTGAAAAAGAAATATTTAAAATTATTTGGAAAAAAGATTTAATGGGTGGGATTGTTTTTTGAAAGTACTGAATTCTCTGGTAAAAGCACAGCAAACCAAGGTTGAACTAGCATTGTGCGCAACATTTTCATTTTCTTCAGATAAATACAAAATCATTCGAGGGGAAAGAAAGACTTAAGTTCTATACTAATCAACCCTTTAACCCACAGACACGAATTTTGCCAATAATTGCTGTGCTGCAGCAAAGGGTGCTGAACATAAACCGAATCAGGGCAACACATACTGTAAACACAAACCAACCAACGAAGATAGCAAAATATTAAAAAAAAACGAGCGAACCAGATTACCAAACACAGCAGTAAATCTAACCGGTTAAATCCTTCATGTCCCTAGGAACCGAAGTGATCACTGCCGAAAAGAGAAGATCCAACCCAACCACAACAAAAAAAAGAAAACCAATCAAAAGATACTATTTCACATATAAACCACGCCAGCAACCTGAACGCAACACGAACCATCCGATCGATCCGATCCGAACCGATCCCATGTTTGATCCATTCCGATCCATCCATGTGATATCTCTTGGAAGAATATAGACTCACCACGGATGCCCAGAATAGAAAGTTTGGGAGCCATTGTCGTAATTCATCGAATAATACAGCTGAACATAATTTATTGTCTTGTGGTATTGTTCTGCAAATTATATGCTACTTCAATAAAAGTATTTTGTTTGAGGTTTCATGTGGTACCCATAAAAATTCTTTATAGATCTCACCACGATACCCAGAATAACAAATGTTTGTGAGCCACTGTCTTAATGTATTGAATAATATAGTTTAGTTTATTGTCTTGTAGGTCAAGTTCCCATGGAAATTATGCTACTTGAGTAAACCATTTTGTTGGAGGTTTTCATGTGGAAAATTGAAAAATATAGACTCACCACTGATGTCCAGAATACAACAATTTCAGATCCATTGTCTTAATGTATTGAATAATACAGTTGGAACATAGTTTATTGTCTGCAGGCTGTTCACGCGTGAATTATACTTAAGGTTCTTGCATGTGAGCGGTTATTCAAATTATTTTATTGTTCTTAAAATGTTGTATTCACAAAACTACTGATTTTCTATCTATTTATGATTATAATAAATGAATTATCTTTTGGTTCACACAATACTAAGTGACGTGGGTACATCAATAATTCTGAAACATTCCAATAAACAATTCGATACTTATTTATTTTATTCATTGTATATCTTCATAATCAGAAAGCAAACCAAAATAAGAATAGTTCAGAGGCCCAATTCTTGTAAAGGAGTGTTCGAAACTGGGATAGGCGAAAAGAAGAGGTGATGCCCTCTTTACCCTTGAAATAATAAAAAGATTCCTGCTCTGATAAAAGTTGTTCGTAAACTTTGTTATTTCCTCAATTTTTTCTTTCGTATACAAAATATGCAAAGATAAAGTACTGCTGTCGCCAAAAAATTCAGCTAGAAATTTGAGGAATTTCTCTTTTTTATACTGAGTTCAAAAAATCATTTTTTGAATTGTCTGATTATCGGAGCAATACGTAACCGGAACGAAGTGCCACCGATGGA
>BGPR01003132.1:36929-50467 GCA_013235015.1 Araneus ventricosus | reverse complement strand
ATCGTCTCTTCCTTGATGACAATGGACGGCCTTTCACCTTTTTAAAGCCTGATCTTTCATATATATATATTAATAAAAGAAAACATAGAAAGAAAACATGAAAAACATGTTGTAAAAGAAAAACCAAAATAATAATAAAAAGGAACAAAAACGCCAACTTCCGGGACGCTGAATTATTGCTAGAGTTTTGTGTTCAGAAAACACCGAATTTTTTGCTTGCGCCCGTTCGGGATTTCCCTTGCTGATGACGCGTCCCGGACGTTGGCGTTTTTGTTCCTTTTTATTATTATTTTGGTTTTTCTTTTACAACGTGTTTTTCATGTTTTCTTTCTATGTTTTCTTTTATTAATATTTCTCACTTTACGGTTGTACTGCTGCATTGCCGCATTCACCGCATTTGTGAAGTTTTTTCCTCATATTTATATCTTTTATAGAATCTATTTTTTTCTAAAGTTTTCTTCTTCTGAATTGCATTTGTTTCTGGTTTTGTTTACTTTTGTATATGTTTGTATATATGCGTGCGTGTGTGTGTGTGTGTTTTGATAGATAATGTTGAAACTGCCAGAATGAAGACCTATTCTTCGTAAGTTTGTAGGACTGATGGAGTTGACAGAAATGAACTAGATGTGGCAGGTTTGCGGAGCACCAACTTGACTAATTCAAAATATATTTTGGTGATAAATAACCAGTTCGCAATTTCCGAGTATTAAATAAATGCTATATTCTTTGATTCTTTCGTTTGGCAGGAAAGAAGTGTTTTTTTTTCAGGTAGTGTGAATGTCAAAGAAATGCTAGTCGAATAATGGATGCAATTTTCTATTTGAAGTAGAAGCTTAACTTTCCACTTCTAAATTGAAGTGCTAGTTTTTATTAATTATTATGTGCATTTCTAAGTCCTGAATATTTCCTTCTCGGGAGTCATAAATTTAGTCATTTTTGTTTTCATAAATGTTCATTCCCCAACCTTTCTCGATAAAATTGGCGATAGAATGATTATAAATATTACTCCAAATTGAATGTAGTAAATAATTATGATAGTTCATATGTGATATTCCAAGAAATAGAACATATTTTTGCTGAAAAACTAGTCAAAAACAGTATTTGAGAGTAATTGGGAACAATAAGTAAAATGCATTCTGAAACAATATAAATTGTGCTTCATTATTTTAAATATATCCTCTTCAAATCAATTCGTACTGTGATCAGAAACCGAAAAACTTGTTCTCAATTATCTTATAATCTCTGGGGTAAATAAGAACGTTAATTTAAATAAGGTTAGTTAATTAAGAAATTATTTTGGAAAGGAGGCATTGCTAATGAACCCTTCAGAACATGATTTTACACTTGAAAAAATAGAACTCTTCTCCATCTCATACTATCATTGTGAATTGAAAACGATGATAACGTCTGCAGAATTCGTTCCCAAATATTCCAACTGAACCTACATGTTATTACTCAGAAAGATAGAGAATTCCTTAATTCCTAAAAAAATAAAATCACTTTATTTCATTCCTTCAAGAAAATTTTGTATGAATGTTTCATTTATTTTATCACGTTTCAAAATGCTTCATATCTCGTTGATAATAGGCATCAAATGCTTTGCCTTTCATCTTGTATACATTCTTTTTTACTGTTATAAGAAAAAAATAATCCAAAGTTTACTTCATATTTTTTATTAGAACACTAAAAGTTATGACGAATCCGAGATAAACGAATTATTTATTAAACCTGAGAAGGAGAACTTGCATACTATCATTTCCTATGTAGTCCCTATGTATTTTTGAGAAATTATATCATATACCATCATAGACCAACTAGTTTCTCAAGAATTTAATCTTGAATTGATACCTTATCAGACTAATGCCAGCGTTTTCCTTGCAAGATGGTGCTAAAAAGCGGTAATAATAATTCAAGGGCTAATGCCGAAAGTAAGAAGGAAAAAACTACAGAAACAATTTCTCTAAATGGCAAAGCTGTATGATAAGAAGAACTATCATACTGAAAACATGGATATTTTATACTTTTCTAAAGACTTCAGAATTTCTTTAATTTAATTTTCTTCTTATGTTGCCTTTGACAATACTTATAATTAATTATACCTATGATGAATATGATAGCAAATCTTAAAAAAAATGAAAAAAATTTACTATTGAACCTGAGTCAGTAGTTTTATTTCAATTTTTAATCTGAATTCTGTTTGCTGTTCGCTTAGACAAACACATTTTTTTAATCTTATGAACGTTTTATTTTGAGATATTTAAATACGATTCACTAGCTAACGCTAATTACTTTTAAAGTTTCGAATAAATGATTTAATATTTTTCTCGAATGGAAGTTTGTTCTCTCTTTTCAAAGATTAGGTTTGTATTTGATGGTACGATATTTTTATACAGAACTATTCTTATTTTACAAATGTGGCGAATGCGCACGCACCAAAGTGAAGGCGCACATCTATATAAGAACAGCGCCACCTTCAGGCTTGAACTGTTAACAGTCAGTTACAAGTTAACTTCCAAAGACATAGCCTAGGTTCCCAAATCATCTAGAAGTTTAATTTTGAAATAATTATTGTAACATGTTTATCATTTTATTAAATTTTTTCGTGTTTCCAATATGTAATTATAAATGTCTAATGTATAATAAATTAAATTTAATTGTTTAAAAGATTTTTATAGCAGGCTTCTTACATTTTAATTATATTATTTTCTCTTTTAAAAACAAATTGATTTCAGCCTTATGAAAAACATTCTTCGATCGCTTAGTCTCAGAATTTCTTTTCATGGTAAGAAAAGAAAAGGTTAATTACTGATTATAGTTTCTTTAACATATTTGGCAATGCAACTTTTCACAATTATAAAAGTATCACAAATATGTCAAAAGAATTTTTTTTTACTAAAAAATAGTAGTCATCTCTTTAATATAATTTTTATTAAAAATATATCATATTAACAAAATTGCAACAACACATTTTGTATAAAAATCTGTACAATGTTTTTTAATTATACATAATAATAAAACATTTGAATTGTATTTTTTAAAACATCACGAGAGTTATCGTTTTTTAAACTAGTGGGTAGCTGGCTTGTGTAGCAATACCGCATTGGTTGTTCTTGTTTCGGGACATCTTGATGTATCCCTTGATACCCCAGCTTGTTCCCCAGCTGAAAATAAATTAAATGAATATATTATATAAGTAATTTTTCTCAGAAAAATATTAATTTCATTTGAAAATAAGCAAAAACCTTCAGTCATTAATTTAAATCAACACTTCGCAATGATTCTTATTTGCTTCATTTTAAAACGCAAGAGCCTTAAGTCATTAATATAACCCTACACTGCTCACTGATGATACAGTTTTGCTTCAATGTTATTTTGCCTTTTATCCATTAATTTTGAATAATTGAATAGTAATTTAATAAAATTGTTTATTTGTTACATTTTCGACTTGAAGCAGGGAAGGTATTTTTAGTAAAGTATGTTAATTAAGCAATCAATGCCTGACTTAATTAATTTTAATTACAAATGAAGTTCAAAATTTGCATTATATAGCATTTAAACTTTTCAATTTCACATTAGTCGTAGAAAAGTACTAAGTAACACTTTCACCTGCTTTTAATATATTCACCCAAAACATCTAATGACTAAACTTTTGAGACTTTATATTCAACGTAAGCTTTTCATTCTATCAAATGATTTATTAATAATCAATATCGTATTTGATTAATTAATTTAGATTCTTACCTGTTCTTAACCAGCCAGTAATCAGATCCATCTTCAGTGCCGTAGCCCACAGCCAGAACACCGTGATCCAAAAATTCGGAGCTGCATTGGGGTTCGTCATAGATGCCGTCTCTGTGAAATACCATACTCATATACAGAATGTTTCGTAGAAGCAGTAAAATAAAAATTAAAGTTTTTTTAAAATACCTTTTTATGAGTATACTAAAAAATGTTTTTTAAACAGTGGTGTAGTCCCAAATTAAGCTTTGCCGGAACGCTCTAACATGGATGCCAAAAATCGCTCTGTATTTAAGGAGGTTTTTTTACAATTTTTCTTATATATTTTTCTTAAAAACATAGTATTGCCGGAAAGGCATTGTGGCTCCATTACACCCCTATTTTTAAGTCAAAAATCTGGAAGTCAAACCAAAAATCTTAAACGCGTGAGGCTCTTGGAATTTTAATCCCACTCATAATATATTTTAAAATTGCTGACTAGCCTCCTTCGGCGACCAGCTATAATATTAATGGGCTGTGGCTATGCTCTCAACTTGACGAAATAAACTGCCGAATTGTCAAGTTTTATTTTGGGTGTATCTCAAAAATGGAGGATGGTGTTTGGCAGGCGACTCTTGATAACATATCTAGACGCCATAAGCTTTCATATGAAATAAAAATTGTCGAAATCAGTCCAGTGTTCGGGGCTAAGGGGACTGTTTGATGGTTTTTCCCCATAGAAATATACAGTGGAGAAGAATTTCGCTTTCTTTCGGAAATGGAGGGGGGAGGCCACCCTTGATGACATATCTAGGCGTCATAAGCTTCCATATAAAATAAAAATTATCGAAATCGCCACAGTGGTTGGGCTATGCTAATGATAATCTGTTTTAGCCAAATTATTTTAAATATATAGATGAATGTTCAAGAATTTTCTTTTTTATGATATACGCTGTCGCTTTTTATGTGCTCATAATAATACTCTTATATTAATACTCTTCTCAGCTCTTCAAGTTTTTGTTAATTTTGCTTTAAATCTCCAGAATTTCAATAAAAATTATTTTTCACCTTTTAGCACACTCATAAGAAAGCGTTACAATACAAAAATACTTTATTGGTGGTTAAAAGATAGCATAAATGTTAAATGTTTTGCAGATTATTGTTAAAAATAATCTAAAAGGAAAATTGTAATGGTTTTAATTACTATCATAATTGTCAATTGGATGATTAATATTATAAATCAATGATTTTCAACCAGTAGAACAAGAGTTCTTAAAGAAATAAGAAATCTCGAAAGAATTAATTGTTTACACGAAAATGTGGAATGAAAAATTCTGTAAGAACAAAAATAGAATGTCATCCTTTGAAAATTGGTTAATAAAAGTAAATAACAAAAAAGATATTTTAATATTAGTTATTCAAAATTCTAAAATTCAATCGAAGTAAGTCAGAATTAAACAAAAACTGGGATAGGTGGGGTCAAAAGCACATAAGCAATCCTAAACACATTCTCTACATTTTCAACAAATAGACAACTGATTCTCTACTGTTCCTTATAACCTATGAGCCAAAGCTCTCAATCGGCAATTTCGGTCTCTCGCGTACTCCATTCAGAAATTTGCCCTAAAAAGATCACTTTTAGCATGCATTTTAAAACATAAATAAGAAGAAATAATGAAGTATTCACGTCAAAAACATAATATGATAATCAGAAAAATAAAAAAAAATCTAATAACGCCAAGCGTTGTTGAAAAATGAAATAATAATATATCGAGAATTTAATACTGAGTTTTGTTTAAAGCTACGTTTATTGCGCGGGAAAATATCGTCTGTGTTGGTTGAATAGAACGGTAAAAGATGGAATTTATTTCAAAATGGACATGTGCAAAATCTATCGTAATGGTTAGTTTCTAAAGAGAGTTTCTATTACTTTCTAATAATATGGAAAATTAAGTACCAAATGCTAAAAACCAAAGAAAAAATAATACATGGCCATCCTAAATGACTTACTGGTAGGTTTGGAAACTATCTTGGCTGGCATCAATGGCAACTGAAACGGGTCCAGCGGTGGCAACTGCTTGCTTAAGAGCTTCTTCATCTCCAGTTGGGATGTCAACGTATCCAGTGACAGTTGCTCCAACAGAAGATTTTTTGAAGTGGCAAGTTCCATCCTGAAAATAGTGATTTTTCATGTGTCAAAACACATTACAAAATAAATAATGTTCTTAATTTAATTATTGTGTATATATTAGATGCTTAGCGTTTGTTAAAATGATTATTGGTTATGGTGATATTGGTGTTTGTTAAATTATGATGAATAAGTGCTTCAAAAAATCTTTGCTGTAATTTTTAAAAAAATCTGCACTGTTTAAAGATATCTATTAGAAAAAAATATTTTCATTAACATTCTTCGATTCTTTCCTAACAGTATTTCGTATGAAATCTCCGCAGAAATAAAATCAATTTTGTTTCAATTACTTTGATTATTTCTATTTCTAATAATCTTCTTCAAATTATCATACAAAAAAATAAGACCGTAAAACAAGAGAAAAAGAGTCATATTTACTTCAGCTGTGTATGGGTATGATTCTTCGGTGTCAATGCCCTTGTTTTCTTTGATATATTGGAAAGCTTGGTCCATTAAACCTCCTTCGCACCCTTGGTTACCTGTAATAAATTTTGATACGATTATTAATTACTGAATATGTAACTTTCTGTTTTCGATCGCATGCATAGTTATCCCCGACCTGGCCGAAGCCGTGCGGTAAATTCGATCGCATGTATGATTTATTTTCCATGTTTTAAGAATGCAATAAAAGAAGATACTTATAAACTATATAAATGAATGCATTAATAAATTATTTACAAATGAATAAGGAATGATATTATTTTCATACTATTAAAAATATGTAGTTTCTTTGTTGTCGCTGGCTGGTGGTTATAATATCAAATTAAGTCATGGCACAGCCCGATTTATGGTGTGAGTTGGTTGCAAGAAACAAGATGCAATGTACTTATTTTCCACATGATACTGAGCCACTTTTTCCTTTGCTCGACTGCCGGTTTTTCAAGTTTATGAAAATACCTAAGAGTAGTTTTTAGTTGAATATTATTAATTATCTCTTTACAACGGTAACATCCCATCTATATAATTCTATTGTCTTTGTTATGCAGATATTCGAACTATAACATGTACATAAATAAACAAGGAAATCTCTTGAATGCAACAATAGCATCGTTCATCTTGTGAATGTTAAATTTGCTTGGTGTTCCTACTAGTTACTTGGTTTGCCTACTAGTTACACTATAAAACCAATTTTACTTTTAAAACTAGTTATTTACTTTGTAAATATAAAATACCTGAATAAATTAGCTAATTAAATAAGTTGCCAGAAACTTAGTAATAGAGCTACTAATCAGCAAAATTATTTTGAATAGAAACAGTTTTTAAAAACGCACTTTTATTAGTGTATTAATAGAACAGAATTTTTTTATTTTACTTGTTTTATACATTGTAGTCTTTAATTTAAAATTCATTAATCTAAATATTATGGAATTTTGAAATATTTTTTGCAAATTCATTACAAATGGCCACATGCGCATGGAAAAAAATTAATTAAAATAAATCGATTAACTGATAACTAAGCTCTGTAAATTATAAAATAGCGTATTTTCACCAAAAATACATAAACATAAAATATTTCTAAACTCTAGCACATTAGGAAGTGAGAAAAAACTAATATAAAATTCCATCTTTAATAACATAAAACAAAACAAGTTAAATAATAATGGTGCAACAATACAAGATGCTTGTTGTTAACCTGAGGTGTATTTCTCTGTTCGTTCGATTCTGTGTTTCTATCTTGACCTCATCCACTTTGAATCATTATAAATATCTACTTTAAGTAGAAGAAAAATGCGCATAAAATTTACCTTCTGGTCCAGAGCAGTCGACGAGATTCTGTTCGCTGAGGGAAACCAGCTTTCCGGTCTTCTTCTTGTGCTGACCTTCCAGAGAGCCAGTAGTAGAGAAGGCCCAGCAAGAACCGCATTGTTGCTGAAGAAAGGAAACAGAAATATTTTAATTTTGACTATTTTTTTGACACAATTACATCGTCAAGTTGCTTTCTCTGAAGTTTGGGGCTACTGTGGTCCAGTGGTAAGGTATCGGCCCCAGGGCGGTGAGGCTCCAGGATCAAAACCAGATTAAACCGAAAAAGATGCGTTGTGTATGCAGGCCTGTTGCATGCTAAATCATACGCTGTGGTCAAACGTCCTCCCGCTGTTGTTGTCGAGGTAAAGTTTGGAGAGGAAGTGCCATCTCAGGTCTCGTCATCTGACAACAGTTCAAATTTAAAAGGTCTGTCCCAAAATAGCCCTCGTGTTGCTTCAAAACGGGACGTTGATATAACTACATTGAACTAAAATTCTCAGAAGCTTGAGATAATAACGAAAAAATAATCATCTTGAAACCTTGAATTGATTCAACGTAGTGATTTTTTATGCAAAAAGTATCCAAAGAACCAGAAAAATTGCCATTATTTTAATACAGATAATAGATGCATTTTCACAGCTGTAAAACAATCAACTTACCTGATTCTTAACTGGAGTTACGAGTCCTTTTGTTCTCCAGTCTACCTGGTCTGGAATTTGTGCGTTAAAAATAGGAACCCAAGTGCTGGCGTTGGTTTTCTGGCCAGGCTGACGACGAAAACCATTGAAGATTCTCACAAATTCTTCGTGTTCCTGAAAAGACAAGATGTATATTAAAGGGAGTATTTAATAATTGCGATTATAGATTGACTTAATGAAAACTCATCTACTATTTGCTCGTTTATGATTTTTTTTTCTCATTTTCTAAAATGGATTCAAATTATGATTTTGATTTATATCCAACTGCAAATCGTTTGCATATGATTGAGTCTTGCCTATTTTCTGTAACATTTTTTTAGCATTTTCTAGATTGTTTTCAAGAATATTTTTCTTACAAGCAGTACAAATGCTGCAACAGTAAATTTTTCTTTGAATAAGGGCTGGTACAGCAGTTGCAATATAACATCATTAGACTTTCACAGAGCTAATGTACAGAGCATTTGTACTCTGAAGGATTTTCTTATCACCTTGTAAGTAGTTTACTCGCCTGTCCCTTTGTAACACAGCTTATGTGACTAGAAGATTTATTGCTAATGAGAGAAGCGTTCGGAAGTGAGAGAAGTCTTTCCTGTTTCTTCATCACAATTCTCGTTTTAAAAGGTTATATAAGATTTCTCTTATCCCATAATCAAAATCTTAATAATTTATCACTCTAACGCAACTCCGTATCAGATAGATCATGAATTTTCTTACAAATTTTATGCAAAAAATCATGCGTTTCTCAAATTCTTAGAATTCAATGAATAACTAGTAATAATAAAAAAATCGATATTAATAATAATGTTAAAAAAATGTCGTAATCTTTAAGTTAACTCCCAATGTTATAAGAATAAATCTTTCCCCGTTTTAATAATAAAAATTCAGTATGTCCATTTCAAATAAACTTCATGCATTCTCTTATTGAGATATCGTGCTTTCTTTATATTTATCTTAGATAATGAAAAATGATTGATAAAAAACTATTTTTATGTTAAAAGAAAATCTTTCAAAATGTTATTTTACTTAAAAAGAGCAAAACGCCGACACAAAAAGAGAATACTTGTCTTAAAAATTATGAGAGAAAAATATGCTACAAGGCAATAAAGTAAAATTCAATTTTAAAAAATGTATCAAATGAAAAAAGAAACAAGAGAAAACTCAGAAAATTATCTGTTCACATAAAATTTAATATCTCTAACATTTTTCGTTGGTAATATATCCAATCTGTATTTAAAGCGAATACTATCCCGATTATTAAATTTAAAACAATATTTATGGATAGAAAGAAATCAAGTTACGGAGTTGTCATTATTCAACTCGTGTTTCGCTTATGCGACCGACATGACACTTCAAAATAAAGCACAGTTTTTAAGTTATTCTTTGAGAAATGGAAATCATAAAATATTGCTTCTTCTTTAAAAAAATATTAAGATAAATGACAATAATTGTACTAATAATTATGCCAAATATATTTAGTGAAGTTTGCATTTCTGGAACGTTAAAACCTATTTCTTCAATTTCAATATAAAAATTTAGTTGTATATATTATTGATGTATATATACTGTATGCATATGATATGAATGAGGGCTGTTGGAAGAGTAATTACTAATTTTTTCTATGTTCTTCAATCTTGAAAGTCATTTTTGTAAAGAAAAATCATGATTTATTGCTACATTGTTTGATAATGCTTTGCCATCGTTTACTGAGCGTCATAATTCCCCCTTCATGGAAGGATATGCTTCATTTGTGAAAAACCGAACAAAGTGCTGTTTTAGTTTTATCTGAATTCATCATTTTCCAAGCAAAGAGTTTTGATGATAGATCATCAAGTTGAAATCTGACGGCGAAAAAGATATGGTGGGTATGGCAACGCATCCTATCATATTTTAAATCAAAATTAATTCGTCATTTTATTCATAATCACAATAACTGTATTAATTTCTAGCACTCACCATATCAGAATATTCGTTGATGCCCTTCCTGTAGGAGTGTAATCCGAGATCGTAACGGAGGTTGTGTCGGACGACGTCGGACACCCTTTGCTCCCAAATCATGCGTCTATTAACTTCTTCCGTTTCATCATAGACTTTGCCGAATGCTTTCTGTAAAAAAAACATTGCAATCAGAAAAATTCAAATTACATATTTTAACAAACATTGACTTTAGTTTTCTGAGATGAAACTGGAGAATATATTCATAAGATCGAATTGATGCATGAGAACACTGCAACATCCTAAAGACAACAACCGCAAAGCAGCTTTTCATGTAAGTTTTGCATTACACAAGCGTATCACATCTGAAGATCTTTCACCAGGAAAATCAAATTAAATACACATGAGTTTACATTATGGATACGGTGCATAGATTAGAATGGCATTATGTCGGTTGTTTAGGATAAAAGCATCCCTATTCAGAACATTGTAGAGAATAAACCTTGTGATCACAAGAACAACAAATCTCTACGGCAAATCGATGGAAGATTACTCTCGATTATTTAAAATCTATATCGAAATCGAAAATTGCGTGAAGAGGCTTACCTTGAAATTTTCCCAGTGTTCATTCAGCTCCGGGTCGAACTGAATATGTCTGGATGCTGCCACAACAAAAAGAGCGAAAAAAGCGAGGAACTTCATGATTCACCTAAGAAAATGCAATTAACTATGATATTATGATAAATTTATTTCTGGACGAAAAAAACGTATTTTTTCGTCGCAAAAGTTTCGTTTTGTCGAGTTTAGCAGAATTTTTTAATTCAAAATTGCGAAGCATCTTCAAACAGTAACAATTGAACTTAGTTTTAAAAGATTGTAAATTAATTGTTAAATAATGAAAATCTTTTCAAAATAACAATAGTTCTTATTATTTTGTGTCAGCTCTTAAATATGCATGATTAATAGAAAGCAAAGATAAATAGATTATTTATAAAGTTTATTGAACCTGAATTTGAGCTTATACAAGCTGATGATCTAGTCAGGATGACTATTTTATAAATTCTAGTATCTAAACGGGGGATCTTGTTATATTTTATTAAAAAATATAAAACCATTAAAAGTAAAATATATTCTTTTTATGATTTGTCTCATCTAAAATATATAGTATCGCCTAAATACTACTTAATTATGTTACACTTTTTATTGTTTCTAAACAAATCAAATATCAAACGAAATCATCAATTTCAAGTAATAAATAATAAATCATCGTTTTCATATATTTATTAATCTAAATGCTATTTTATTTTTAAACATTTAAAATTTATTACTCGTTTCTAATAGAAAACAATAATAAACGTTATTTTTTATTCAAATCAAGCTCATTTTTTTATTTTTAATCCTATACACCTAGATTTTTTAACAAACGTTTTGTGCATTTATATGAATGAATACAAGTAATCCTCGAAAAATAAATAAAAAATTAATTTTGAACTTTATTCTTAAATAAAATTAGTCAGTCATAAGAATTAATTGTTTAGTTGAATTTTCTTTACTAAGAATTTTGACTAAAGTTTTCTTTTAAAATATCTTTTTTCTTTTTACTAAAAAAGTCTAAAATGTAAGTAAGAAAACATATTATTCAGTTATTAAATAATTAAAAATTAATTTTTTTAAGAAAAGATTATTGTGTTGTAACTCTAAATCATTACTTAATATAGCGTTAATATGTTTTCAGAAATAAAACAGCAGAAAACTATTCTAACGAAGTCAAGCTGAAATACTCAAAAAATATAATTCAAACTCTGGCAGACCCTTAATGAAAATATCTCATATCAATACGCTGTTTCATGGAGAAACATATTTTTGAACGTCAGTGTTTAAAAGAGAAAATTGTTTAGGCATTTGATTCTATCATGTTCATCTTTCGAAGCGTTAAAATAAGTAAAGATTTAGGACATTGACAAAATTATGATGTGAGATGATTTACACAATTATTTCATGATTAACAGACGACCACTTCCCATTTTTAGCATTTCGCTTTCAAGGAATTGAATGTTTCAATAGCACCAAAACGCACTAATTAAAAAAATTGAATTTTTGTATCCAAGAAAAATTTCTATTTAAAAATTTATAATAAAATTTTATAGAATAGTGAAACCTAAACTGCGTAGGAATACATTTTGAAATATCTTCTATATTATAATGTTGAAAATCAATTTTGAGTAATTTATTAACTATTCATAAAATAACAAATGTGTTACATTTTTTACTTCAAATAGAGTAAATTTGTAATAATTGATTTCTATTTAGGAATTAACAATCTCCTTATTAATTACACTATTATTAATAGATATATTAGCCTGAAATTCATTTTTAAAAAAAAATTTTTCTTGCATTTCTGACAGTATCCTACAGAGATTTGCAAAATTGTGGTTGAAAAATAAAAAAAATCAGTCAGTGTTAAGATCAAACAGATAAATTTGCAAACTCAAAAGTCTGAAAACTTCCTTCTGATATTTTAATTAAATTAGTAACATAACATGATTTCTTAAAATAACCAAGAACAATAAAATACAATAAAAAACAATCATAAAAATATCTAGGATTTTGTTTCCCTTATATTTTCATATTACATTACATAATATATAATTATATATATTATATAATTATATATAATTATATTATATATATATATTTTCCATATAATTCTACATATATGTTAACAATTTAAAGGGAATATTTGCTTTAAATAATTCGAAATTTCTTCTTATAAAATGCATAAAGAACAATTAACAAATAAATAATTAAATTCCTAAATAATATTTTTCTTACCAGCAAAAATACTTCTGATACTTGTCAATGGGTTTCTCTAAAAACTGGAGGATGAAATTTGGGTTGAGAACTTAGTTTATAAGCATTTCATCGATTCTGATAGTGAAGCTTGGGAAGTCATCTGATATTAAGCATTATCGTTACGTGTACGAGTCATGATTATAAAAATAAATTGTCATGATTAGTATCATAAGATTCAAGGCATTCACTTTCATGGAGCGTAAAGCTGTCATCAGTGAAAATAAACAAGTAAATAAAACAGATAAATATGTCAAAAGTACAGCCGTGACTTCAGGTTATCAAAGTCAGCCGACATCTGTTAGTCACATATCACACTTTTAATTGTTTACCTAAACTTAGTGATTACATAACCAATGTGTTAGATACTGAAATGAAAGATATAATCCTTAAAATAAAAAAATGAT
>BGPR01003132.1:14259-36919 GCA_013235015.1 Araneus ventricosus | reverse complement strand
CCTTAAAAAAAGAATGAAAAACAGCATTTTCTTTAATATTTTTAATAGTGTAATAAATTTACATAAAGAGTAAAGAAACTTAATAAAATGAGGATGTCAGAAATATATAACCAAAAATGAATAAAGAATTAAATTATACGAGATGAATTTTAGTGAGGCCATAGATGTGTTTAATACTACTCAAAAATATCACTCTACGTCAATTACTGCGTTAAAACTTGAACGTTCACTTCAAACTTTCAGTAGAGCTTTGAATGAATGTCTCGTTCATTTTCATGACGTTGTGTCTAAACATATTTATTAAGTTCTCTGTCTTGAATCTTGGATCATTCTTTTTTTGAACCTTGGATGAATTCATATTCACGACCATAGATTCATGAAACATTTCCCTCTTATTAAACGCTATAAAAAAGTATTAGGTAAACCTTCGTTAACTTATTGAATCGGACTAGCCGCCTTCGGCGACCAGCTTGTTCGCCGGGAATATAATTTCAATTTAATATCTTGTGTATAATTTGATATTCATGGTTCCCTTAACAAAGTAGTTTTAAATTCCAAATCGTGATAGACATTTAACCCATGTTCTTAAAGTAGCCTTCCACCTATTCTTTTCGTTGTCTGCATGAACGTCCTTAATGGAGTCCATTAACTGTCTGTGTCATGCATCATACAATTGCATCATCTTCACTCTCTTATTCCTCTTTCAAATATGCATTTGATTTTAACTTTAAAATGGCGAGGCACTTTTTACTGCCCGCATCATGTTAGCTGAATGAAAATATGCTGATTAAAACATATCATTAAACACAAAAATATTACCTTGGCTTTCAACAATGGAAGAGAAGTACGTAAATAAATATTTGTTTAAACAATGAAAACGGCGTTGCAACAATGAAAAGTATTGTTGTAAATTATGCCAAAAATATTTTTAAAATTTATTAAAATTAGAGAAAAATTTTTACGACAACTTAATTGGTATCATTGAAAAGGTAATTCTTTGCTCTTTCAGAATGTGTAAAAATAATTTTTGTGCTTTAATATTCTCGAAAGTTATTAAGGATAAACGGTGAAATTTCGCTTAATTTTTAATTAATTAAAATTTCAAAAAAAAGACTCCGAGATGCATATTCCCACCCTCAAAAGTATGTTTGTACCAAATTTCGTAGCTCTAGCTCTAGCGGTGTGCCTTGCAGAGAACCGACACACGGACACACAGGCACACACACATTCTCCTTTATTATTAGTAGAGATACCCATGAGGCAAAATACAATATTTCCTCATGCTATGTAAAAGAAATCTTCGCAAATCAGCAAGAGGTCCACGCGATCTAGCTTCGTATCATCGTGGTGAAGATAATCCATTATGGAATTAAGGCCTTTTGAGATTACATGTTGGGTCCAATATATGATACAGATCTACAGTTTTGATGTCAAAAGCATGTACCTAATTCCAGTTATTTGGTTTGTTATATTTTTGAGATATCGTGGAATATACACACAGAAATTCAAACAAAAGATAGTTTTCCAGTTAACGGATTTAGTCCAAAATTCGACTTAGATCTACAATTTTGGTGTGTAGATCATATACTAAAATTCAACCATTTAGCTCGGAGTATATTTTAGTTGTCATGTACGCATAATACATAGATCGGCCGACAATCAACATGCTGGCAGATCTATTCCAAAATTTGATGAAAACATAGTATTCTAGTAATAAAATCATTTGCCTAATTTCATTCTTCTAGCTCGTTGCGTTTTAGTTACAGTGCTCATAGACGGACCGATAAACAGACATAATTCAAAAAAATGGTTTTTTGGATTCAGGGAGTTATAAAAAGAGGAAATTCCTCAAAATTTCTAGCTATAATTTTTTGACGACAACAGTACTTCATCTTTGCAAATTTTGTATACGAGAGAAAAAAATTGAGGAAATGGAACGCTTTGAGTAACGAAGTTCACAATTTCTCTTATCAAATGGAATCTTTTTATTTATTTAAAAATTTCCTGAGTGAACTTCCTTAAGAGGGGGCATCCTTTCTTCTTTTTGCCTTTCCAGTTTTCCGGACAATCCTTTACAAGAAATTTGCCTTTACAGACTGTCTTATTTTTAGTTTGCTTTCTGATTATGAAGATGTACAATGAAGATGAAATAAATAAGTATCAAATTGTTTATTGGAATGTTTCAGAATTATTGGTGTACTTACGTCTTAAAGTGCGTATTGTGTGAACCAAAGATAATCCATTGATTATAATCATAAATGGATGGAAAATCAGTAGTTTTGTGGATACAACATTTTAAAGAACAGTAAATAATTTGAATAACCGCTCACATGCAGAACACTCAAGTAGCATATAATTTGCATACACCAGCCTGCAAGACAATAAACTATGTTCAGCTGTATTATTCAATACATTAAGACACTGGCTCACAAACTTGTTGTATTCTGGGCATCCGTGGTGAGTCTATATTTTTTCCAAGATACCACATGGAAACCTCCAACAAATACTTTACTCAAGCAGCATATAATTTGCATAGAACAGCCTGCAAGACAATAAACTATGTTCAACTGTATTATTCAATACATTAAGACAGTGGCTCACAAACTTGTTGTATTCTGGACATGCGTGGTGAGTCTATATTTTTTCCAAGGTACCACATGGAAACCTCCAACAAATACTTTACTCAAGTAGCATATAATTTGCATAGAACAGCCTGCAAGACAATAAACTATGTTCAAATGTATTATTCAATAGATTAGGACAGTGAGTCCCAAACTTTTTCTATTCTGGGCATCCGTGGTGAGCCTATAATTTTTCCAAGGTACCACATGAAAACCTCCAACAAATACTTTATTGAAGTAGCATATAATTTGCACAGAACAGCCTGCAAGACAATAAATTATGTTCAACTGTATTATTCAATAGATTACGACAATGGCTTCCAAACTTTTTCTATTCTGGGCATCCGTGGTGAGTCTATATTCTCTTCCAAGATATCACATGAAAACCTCCAACAAATACTTTTTACAAGATAATTGATAGTTATTGCATAACCCCTTTCGCCTGTTTGTAGAAGAGTGAATGTTTAAGTAGTTTACCCCCTATTTTGTAATAACTCTTATCTTTTTATTGTTTTCTTTTTTTATTGCTTGTTGAAACTTGATCTTCCCTTTTAACATGTCACCCTATTCTAGAGAACATATTTAACCAGTGCGTGTTGCTTTTGTATTTGTATATATTTGAATTCCTTTTTTATTTGTCTTTTGCTATCTTTGTTGGTTAGTTTTTGTATTTGTATATATTTGCCTATTCGGATTTTTATATTCTTCCCCTTTGCTACCTTTGCTAGTTAACACTTCGTATGTATGATTAAAAATTGATAGCTAAAGCTTTATGTCCTTTCTTTCCCCTCCATGAATGGTGCAATTTATCTGAAGAAAATGAAAATGTTGCGCGCAATGCTAGTTCAGCAACAGTTTTGCTGTTGCTTTTGCCAGAATTCGAATGCTTTAAAAACAATCCCACCCATTAAATCTTTTTTCAAATAATTTTTAAATATTTCTTTTCCTTTTCCACATAGATATTTAAAAAGAAAAAAAAGAACTTCCCCAGGCCTCATCATTCCCACTCACATCCATCACAAACTGATCAGGAGCGATCTACGCTCTAGGAACGGGGATGTGACGTGGCGTAGTAGTAGTATAGCGTAGGTATAATAAATAAGACCAATTATATGCTATAAATAAATTTATGGAATAAATTTCAATAAATACTATAATCAGTGGGGTAAAAGAGCCTGTTGAACAATGCACATTTTCTCAAATCATGAAATTAAACTAGACTCAGCTATCCCTTACGACAGCTGGTCGTTGTGGCCTAGTGGTGAGGTCTCGACCTCGGGACTGAAGGGTCGCAGCTTCGAAACCCGATTCCACCGAAGATCAGCCGTGTATGAGGCCTGCTGCACGCTAAATCATATGTAGCGACCAACGTCCTCCCGCTGGTGCGGCGCGGAAGTTTGGAGAGGGGGTGCCAGGTCCGGTGTCGCCCTCGTCATCTGACCGCCGCACAGTGGAGTATTTGTACCAAAATCCTGGCCAAAAGTCCAAAATTTGAAATGTACTCAATAATTGTAAAAATGGTATTTTATAATAGCTGACTAATTGGTGCGTCGATTGACGTTCATTTCAGAAACATGAGTCATATCTTTTAGCTCCTAGCCTCAGTTGAAAAACAGATTTCTTCATTAGTGAATGTAGTTTTTATCACATTTCAGCTTTACTGTAACGTTTAAATGCATTTTTTGTGGCTATATAAACTAATGCTCTAAAGTTAAATAATTTTTATATGTTAAATAAAGGTAAGACCTTTGTTTTAAATTATATATTCATTCGAATATATTTATTTTTCACAATAAAAAATTTCAAAAGTTAAAAACAGTTAATTTTTATGCCTTTTTAGCTCTAATTTATACATTGTGAAAGCTTTTCAAAGGTGTGCCGGGCTTTGCCGGGCCTATTTTAAAGTATAGACAAAATATTTATAATACTAAGGACCAATTTGGAAAATAAAATCTTGCGCATATTTGCGCCATCTTTTTATATATTTTTTTTTATAAAATAACTTTTTTTATTTTCATGACTTTATTATGACATTTTTTGACATAAAGTGAGTTTACTACTTCTTAGGGTCCATCTCCGATGTTGGCGGGTTGTAACCCTGTAATGGGGAAGTTGTCGGCTTATGACAGGGGAGTTCGTCTACAGTGCCAGTTTTAATTGTCGTGGAGGCCGGTCCTGTAGTGCACTCCGCATGCCTAACCTGGTCGGTGTTTCCGTTTATGATTACCGTACTAGCTAAATTACTAGACCAAACTGCGTGCACTTTAAATATGAAATATCAGATATTATAAACGAAGAAATTCAGTACATTACAGAAGTACCAACTGAAAGTAGAGCGTGGAAGGTTAAATACTCTGTGCTACTAACAATGGGCGATGGAAGAGCCTGCAATACTGCAACAGGGACAACATCTATAATTAGGTGCTACATCTGTGGACTTTCATCATAAGACTTTAATAAATTACATGAGAGATTTCTAGAAAACCAAGTTACTTCGAAATTTTGTCTTCTTCTTCACACTACGGACAGCCCCGCTTTTGAGATCGTGCGATTCGAAATTTTGTCTGTCAACTTTACATACACGCATACAATTCTTTATGTTAGAACTTCACTTATCATACAGAATGCCAATGCATAAGTGACAGACGAGAAAACAATTGTAGGAGGCATTAAAAAGAACATCCTAAGAAAGTTCAAAGGGGAACTGGGGCTGCTTCTTGACCATCCGAAGCAATGCTTTCGAACATCAAATGATGGGAATATAGCTAGACGCTTTTTCTCAGATATAGAATTCTTCTTAGATTACTTTACGAATCACTGTAGTAGATGTAGAATTCATTTAAAGGTTGATAGTGATATTGGAAGCTATAATAAATGAGTATCACATTGATGAAAAAAGTTATAAATATCTGCTGTTGAAACAAGATCTACTTGGACCTTTATAATTGTACCCTATGACTCCAACAATGTACAAAGTTTTAATAATTAGGGTCACTGTAATTCAACAAGTGGAGAAATACATATTAGCCACCTGTCAGAAGAAGCTACCAAGGCCAGGAACAAATACTTTTGGTTTTACCGTTCGAACTACTCCAGAAATTTCAATAGAGAAGTTTTCAACATAGATGTTCTGAATATGTTTCTTTTAAGCAGTGATTCATTTATGATCCGGGCTTCACAAAGACCAAGTGAGATACTTTGTATTAACGAAACGCTACAACTTCTTCAAGAAACGTCTGAGGGCGGTCCTTCTAATAAACATCAAAATGAGAATGATGAAAACGAAGAACAGAGGTCTAAGGAAGAAGATTAAAACCGTTATTCTATCCCAGGAACTGGAAAACATGTACTATATTTATATTGTAATGCCTAAACTTTGTAAAACTCTAAATGTAAACATGCATTATATATATATATATATAACTAAAATTTTATAGATAATATAACATTAACCTATTTAATCAAGAATTACATAAAAGTAAAACAAATCCATCAACATTTACTTTCCTCTTATAAGCAGTAAAGAGTTAAGTAAACTTTGTATTTTATATTTATTTTTTTAAAAAACCATTCTTTTCTGTGTTTATGAGTTTATTTAAGTGTATTTATTAATATAATATAAATCAAAAGTCAACAACAATGATTTTAAGTTTTAAAAGGATGAACAGTATTTTTAGCCAGGATTTTGAGACAAATACTCCACTGTGCGCCGTTCAAAATTACGAGGTCCGTCCCTAAATAGCACTCGCGTTGCTTCAAAACGGGACGTTAATATAACCTAACCCTTAAAACAGCAACTGCCGAAAACCCGGCTTCGAGCTAATGGGATTAAAATTCTCAGAGATTTAGCACTCAGGAATGGATATTCATCTTTTACTAACAAATAAAGCTCAATTAATTCCACACTGCCAAGTTCTGTCTTAATGAATTGTCAGAAGACAACTCAATCAGATCATCTTCTGCAGCAGTAAATGCAGATGGAGTAGTGCCATTAAATGGATCTTGAATTCATGCAAAATTATCGACATAACCATTTTGAAAACATATTTCTCAATCCAGATGATATGCTGTGATAAGCGTTCTAGAAATGTCGCGATGAAACTGGTTTAAAAAAGTGCATGAAATTATGAAAATTATATAATATATCGCGGCGCCACTATGAGGAAGTCGAGACTCCGCAGGACGTCACGGCGAATATTTTGAGAACCACGGGGTTACGAAATTCCAAAAAAGATTACGGACCTTGAGCGGAACAGAAATAAATGCCTATAATTAAGTAGAAGTTTGCTACTGCTTAAATATTATTAGAAGGCAATGGCGAATCCAGGGCCATCGGGCTGTAGCCCCCCCCCCAGACCTAAGCCAGAAATCTTGATTTTGCTTAAAATCACTACAACTGTTTGCTATTAATTTCACTTTAAAAAAATGATAAAAACGTGACAACATTGCTTTCTGGCCTGACAGGGCTCGAAAATTTTCCTACTTTTCTAGTCATTCCATTTGTGCTTGTAGCGTTGACGCGGTCGAAGACAATTTTTGGCTAGTTACTGCATTGCATTTTTTATTAAATTATCGAAAGTTATTTGTAGTGTTTTTTTATGATTCTTACTGTCAGGTTAGTAAAATCTATAAAGTTAAAGTGTTTTCGTTTACATAAGCTATGAGGTTCGAGATACGTCACGACGATGCAAAATTTTTATGACCTCAACCCCCCCCCCCAACCCACCCAAATCCTGAATTCGCCACTGCAATTATCTAAATATAGCGAAAACAGTGGTGGTGTCAGGGATGGGGCAAGGGGGACAGTCTCCCCCCTGCTTTTTCCCGAAATATTAATTTTTTTTTCAGCTATTTAAAACTATGAACCATAAAAAGGCATTAGTGTCCGGGAAAGCTAGCTCATTTTGTAACTAAATTTTCAAATTTTGTTGTCGAGTCCTTCTATTCCCGGGTACTTTAAGATGTCAGCAAACAGTTTGCCCCCTCACTTTTTTTGTACAATCGCCGCTACTGAGAAAAAGCATTTTTATTTGATTTGTTAGATTAACATACCGGTTTAAAGTTTTACAAAGGCAAAGTTAGAATGGGCCTCATGGTTGTTGAAAATGATCCATTTGTGTTTGCAGTAACTGGACTGGTACTTAAATCTCCAAACTTCCACATCATAACAAAAAGTCATAATTGAGTAACATTTTTTTCTTTTCTTGCTCCTTACATTATTTCAAATTTTACAAAAAAAGGCGCTAAATTAAGGCATCAATTTTTAGAAGAAATATTTTAATAAATCCAGTATCCGCATATCTAATACATAAAATAAGAGGCTAAATTTGTTTTGTAGTCTGAATCATCATGAGCTCTTTTCTTTTCATTTTCTTGTATTCGAAGTATTCCAAAATAAAGTTCTGTAATCGATAAAAAATTCGATACTGAAATTTTTATGAATCTCCCCGTCTCAGACTTCCCCGAATCCGAAAAACGCATTTTTAGAATGATTCCAACCGTTCTTAAGTAGACACGATTAATGTAAAGTATTATAATCGCCAAAATCTTTTTAAAAATTCGTCATTGAGATTTCAATGAATCTCTAAATTTCAGATATCCCTAAAACCGAAAAAACGAATTTTTGGAATTATGTACGGTGAACATGATTTTTCAGCAACGGAAGGCGATGGATGAAACTCGATGATGGATGATTAACTCGAAGCTTGTAGACCTGCATAAAAGTTTGGGTATATTTCGACAAACGATAGAGAAAATTTTCAATAAAATCCGTTCATTTTTGCGAAGCATAACTGATTTTACATCATGTTTCTATTATTTATTCCTAACTTTTTTACTATATAAAATTAATTGGTAAGATCAGTCAAAAGAAAAATTTTTATTAATGAAAATTTATTTTCACCAACCTATTTGTTACCGTAAAACGTTGCACTCGTGGAGATAACTTTGCAACAATGTAAAATTTTCGTGAAGCGTGAAATGGAGATCAGCTGATTATGGGTACGGGATTGAGATTTTTTTTCTAGCTTCTTGACAACACTGACTACTGTATTTCATTCCTTAAATGTATATAACAATCATTCAGGAGGATACAGAAGGAAGAGACAATGAGCAAGCTTTTCAGCGAAAATTTTAGTAAGGAAAAATTGGCCTCTGATGAAGAAATTATGACATTTCTGAAGGCAAATGCAGTTAAATGTGAAAGATAATAAACCTAGCTTTCATTTTTTTTGCTTTAGATGTCAATTATATTTGTTAGTTAATTTGTAATTAATTTTTTTTATCTGGGATAAATAACTTTACACCGAAAAGGAGACATTGTGAAATTTACATTTGTGAAATTCCTTCCATGTCTCAAAAATTGATTAATTATTCAATCAAAATGCATTTCTATTTCGAAATTTTTGGCAGAAATGTTGCCAAAAAACCGATAAAATCTTTCGTGTTTACGTTTTTAAATAATTTTAATTTGAGGAAAAAATATTCCGTATAAGAAAGATAAAGAAAAATTCAGCCTAACATTTTTTTTTCTTTTTTAGTAAAAACAAACATGTGGAGAAAATATAAGGATGGTGAAAAACATCTTCGTCTTCTCTTTTCCTACAACTAAAGCACTGATTTAGAAATAATGAATGAACTTTTATCATTGCTATTGTTTCCATTTTGTTCGATAACAATTTTCCATCTTTTTTTTGCAAATTCATTATTCCACATTCATAGAACTCCTGGTCCTTATAAAAACTGAACCATTTGCAACCACACTGTATAAGTATCATTATGACTTATACCATTCAAAGAATTTTACGAAAGCATAAATAAATGATAATTTGATGCCACAAAATCCGGGCTTCAAGATAGATGAAACATCATTTCTCAAGTAAAAGCCAATATTTTTTGACGAGTTATTAAATATGTGCGCGATCTTTCACTGTTATGTAGAAACATGATTCCTGAACGATTTGCCGTTGCGTTTTTTCTTTGATTGCTTCATCTAATTTCACTGATTTTATCTAGACCACATTTGAACTACGAGAATGGAACCAAAAAAAAAAGGGTACAAAAAATTAGTTATTAACATTAGACAGAAAATACAAAACTGAATTTAAAGGCATACTTGCCGATCACTTTTCCAAAAAATCACCAAATCTATTTCGGCATTTATCTGAACGCAGGACCAACTAGTTAAACCCGGCTCGGTAGAAATCACTTCCCTGCCCATTGAGCTAGTTCTCAACTTCATCCCATTGAGCAGCTATTTTCACATCACTGTCTGAAGTGAACCTTGTTCCAGATAAGCGTTCTTCCAATTTCGGAAAAAGAAAATAGTCACTAGGCCATCGTGAAGCCATCCGACGCAAACGCCCTGGCATGTTGAGCGATGGCGTCATCTTCCTGCATGACAATACCCATACTGCTCGCAAAACTCAAGGATTGCTGCAAGTTCAAGTAGGAAGTCTGGAGCCACCCCATACAGCCCAGATTTGGCACCCAATCTGGGTTCCAAACATTTAGCTGGGACAAGGTTCTCTTTAAACAATGATGTGAAAACAGCTGCAGAGAACAGTGGGCGTTATTTCTACCAAGCAGGGTTAAAGAAGTTGTTCCTGTGTTCAGATAAATGCCTAAATAGATTTGGTGATTATGTGGAAAAGTGATCGGCAAGTATGCCTCTTAATTTCCTTTTGTATTTTCTATCTAATGTTAGTTAATATTTTTTTATTACCCTTGTAATCTTTTTTCTGAATCCATCCTCGTAATTGTTTGGAGGCTTGTAAGCAATTCAAAGTACGCAATGCCTTTGTAATTCCAACAAACTAACGGAAGTCTCTTCTCAGTGATTCAGCTCCCGCTCTTGTTTGTGCTGCGTCACCACGCTTGCCCCAGTATCTTTTCAATTGATGAAAGGAAAGGAACCCACACAGATCCGGCCTACCCGAAATGGTGTAAGGCCATTTTTCAATTGATGATCAACATTCCATTTTTCACCGCCTTTTATCATTCGTTTAAAAATGAATCGTTTTAAACACCTGTGGGGTGTTGCTCATTTGGGGCCGTCTTCGATGACGGATCGTACCCCTGTAATGAAAGAGGGGAAGAGATCGTCGCTTGAGCCGCACGTAAAGGGGACTATATTGCGCTCGGCTTCAGAGCCCGTGTTTTCTGTCGTGGTGGCCGATCGTTCATGCACCGGACGGCTTCGTGGCAAGTTGGGCTGATCTTTTATGATTGCCTATGAGTGTAACCCCCAGATTTGATACGGTGTGTTTATTCAATTTCTTTACATTAATGCGAAACACAATTATCGATCTTTTTTCAAATCCCTGCTTTTGCAAATAGCTATTGACAGTTGAAAAATTAACTTGGAAACTTCCTCTAATCTTTCGTCCTGAAATATAACGATCCAAACCAGTTACAGCAGCGATTCTCAACCTGTGGGACGCGGCACCCTAGGTGGGCGTGATAACTCTGAATGGGGGTGAGCCTATGAAAAAGAAAATATTGTTTAAAAAATTCATTATTTTACTGAAAGTAAAATAAAACAAAATACATTCTGACATGATAAAAAATAAAATACACATTTACAATGATATAATACATAGCCTCAAGGCAAGTTAAACTTGATCAGAGCAATTCAGTTTTCCAAGCTGAAATCCTTGCATTTAAAAAGGTCATTGAAGCAGATTCTTCCTTTCATAGACCAATCAGAATTTATACAGACAGTTTGTCAAGTTTTATGGCCATACTTAATCCTAAATCCCTCCATAGTATGGTCCGAGAGATTCAAACCCTTTTTCTCTCCCATAAGCACATTTATATATAAGATTATACATATATAGGATTGTATCATAGTGTATAGTACTACATGTAGATTGTATCTTACTTGTAGGAAGTATCAGTACTGTACAATGTATTTAATAATTAACTTATCAATATTAAAATAAAACAATAATAATTATTAGTGACTCTTCTCGAAGGACTTCTCGCGAGAATGTCCAATATTGTTGACTTAAGATAGAGCAATTGAGACTAAGAGACAATAAGAGAGAGCAATTCAGGTTTTGTCAATGCAGCGGATTGGTGTAGCAAAATATAAATAAATTTACTTACTCTTGGTAATTTGTAAGGTTTGTAATTAGGTTCTAGGGTAGCTTTAGTGTCAAAATACCAAAAATACATTATTATTGTATACATTGTTCTTGTATGAGAGGGGGGCGCGATGAAAACTATGATTGAAAATTAGGTCGCAAATACTCAAAGGTTGAGAAACACTGAGTGGTCACCTTTGAGTGAAAAATCACCGGAAATAAATTTGGATAAACAGTTCTCTCAGATGATTTCAAATTATGGTGAACACCATAAACTTCTCGTATCTCTTTGTGATTACCAACACCTTTCTCCCCTTTGAAAACATAGAAAAAATAAAATTCGATGAAAGTTCTCTTTTCTTACTCAATGTTAATACCAACATAATATTGCTTTCATCAGCTTTGAATAAAATCGTGACAAACCTACGCAAAAGTAAGGTTAAAGTATCAGATAACTAACATCAAATGAAATAAATCGTATGGGTGAAAGAAAACATTCAGAAAAGTAGCTTAACTATCTGTTTGTGAAAACCGTGATTACTTTTGCACCAACCTAGTATATTCTGAAATTAAAATAATTTTTTTATTGTGACGCAAACTATAAACTTTTCATATTACTCACTAGTTTTCCACTTATAACACAAGGAAATTATGCGCTTCATACAATACCGAACGAAATACAATTTAATTACGCTTTTCTTTATGAACAAATACGCTTCCCGCTTTTTTATAATGAATATGGCAAAATTTTGATAAAAACTAAGTACCTAAGAAAGTTTTTGTAAATACCTAAAACTTTGTTCGCAAAATAATGTTGTTCCTATTAGCTGCATATTTTGAATGTGAATCTCATTTACAAACTTAATAAATCGATCATTATAGTTGCAGTGTTTAAAATACTTTGCATAAATCTTTTTCACAAGATTTAAAATCTTTTTGGAAGATTTATGCATTTTCAGATTTTTTGCATTTATAACCACTTCAGATTTTTATTATTTATAAACACTGCCTGTCGCGGTTTTAAGACATGATTCTGAATTTTTTAACAATTTTATAGGAATATATTTCTTTACAAAATAGAATTTTGCATCTTTAAAGTTATTTTTCTCCAAGGGTTTCATAAACGTATTACAAAAAGGAATTATTTGATATTTTAAGTAAATTATTAGAGGTAAAAATGTTATTACATTTCCTATCTCATAATATAAGCATTTCTTATAATATTTATTATTATTTTTGCTATGCGTTAATGATTATAATTATTAATATAAATGTTTGATTCAGAAAGTTAAAATTTCTTATCAACTCCACATTAAGCTACTATATTCCAGCACTCGATTATTTCGCTTTTTTTTCCAAAAAAAATTACTTTGATATAATAACTAAGTATCTGAATGATACTTAGAAATATGAAAGGAAAAACTCCTTTAAAATCTTTTAAATAGAATTCATTAGAACATAATTTTAATTAGAAGGAATTTTATTTTTATTGGAAAATTTATTTTTATTGAAAAATTTATTTTTATTGAATTTGTAATTTTTTATAGCAGTCAGTTCAATAATTAGGTACATTAATGAAATTTAAAAGTTCTATTGCTTAGGTAAAATAAATACAAAAACAAGAGTACCAAGAAAAAGGGCAATGTGAAATATTCTATTAAAAAACTATACTAGTCGCCAGATATAATGCAAAACTCTGAAACTAGGAACGAAGCTCTTTGTAACAAACCTATCTGTTTATAATCTCATTACGTTAAGATAATAAGCCAAACGTTTTGCTCAATTGTTAATTAAGTAAGTTTCTCTCTCAATTAACTAAACTTCATTATAAAATAGTATCATAAATTGTGTGAATCTAGTTCTTATCAATATAATCAGCAATATAGAATTTTTTATGCTATTTTAGTTTAAAGTGTAATTAATAAAAAAATCCCAATTTAACTCATTTTTTTTATTTTCAGATCTTTTTTTCTCAAAATCAAATAATTAATGTTTCTGCAGAAAATATACTGCCATAGAAAACAACACAGGTCAACATTTATAGAAATTTTATTAAAAGTATTTATTAAAATAAACATTATAAACAAAAGTATGCACAATTTCCATTTTATTTTTACACATAATAAATAAAATGTCCCAAGTATATAATTCAAAAACCATAGCTCGTATATCGAACACCTTAAACTAATGGGTAGCTGGCTTGGGTAGCAATACCGCACTGGTTGTTCTTATTTCGAGACATCTTGATGTATCCCTTGATGCCCCAGGTTGTCCCCCAGCTGAAAAAGATTTGATGCATTAAGTAAGAGAAATAATTTATCAAAAAAAATTATTTAAAAGGGTTTTTTATCAATTTTATAAAAAATAAATCAGTAATTAGCTTTATAATGAAGACGTTATATCTTAAACAAAACGATTTTTCGCTAAAATTTGAAAAAAAAGGAGAGGCTAAATTTGTATATTCGAAAGAGTATGCGTATTTTTTAACAAAATTATTAATTATAATTTTTTCACATATATATTTAAGCAAATATATAGATAAGCAATATATATCAAGCAAAATTATTAATTATGATTTTTCCGTATATATTTAAGCTAATTGCTTGATAGAATTAGAGGTATAACTGATGATACATAATAGGACTGCTTTAAAATATGTGCGTTGCTTATGAGTATCAATGATGATGGATATTTAGGATTGATTATAGCACAAAATGCAGTTTTTTTTATATCCAGAATTCATACGGACTGAGACTGACTGTTCACTCAGAATTCTTTCTCACTTTCCCTAAAGGTTTATTTAAATAAGTAGAATCAAATCTAGACAAAAACACAATTTATACTATACACAGACAATATTAAATGTTTACATAATTTATCTTATTAATTTCAACTTCACATTAGAAATTTTCAGTATAGTGAGAATATTCTTACCTGTTCTTAACCAGCCAGTAATCAGATCCGTCTTCAGTGCCGTAACCCACAGCCAGAACACCGTGATCCAAAAATTCGGAGCTGCATTGGGGTTCGTCGTAGATACCGTCTCTGTGAGATACAAAAACACATTAATGGTGGCTAAAAAATAGCACTAACATATGTTAAATATTTTGAAGATTAGTGTTAAAAATGCTGTAAAATCACTAGACAAACTACAAAATCTAAATCTTTTAAAAGTTCTTAAAAGCATTCTCTTCATTTGTAAGAATTCAAACGAAATAATTTTCTCTATATTTCGAACAGGCTTTATCTCCTAATCATCATTTCACAGTACCTAAAAAAATTTTAATGAATTAATGAAAACGAAATGATATCCTGATGGTCTTACATGGTATCATATTTATTAATTGCACTATAGACATTATAAACTAGTGATTTACAGCTGGTGTTGAAAGAAGTCTTAAAGAAAGATTAAATCTCGATAATAGTAATTATTCACACGGAGATAAGAAAAGAAAAATTCTATAGGAATAAAAGCAGAATGTCACCGTTAAAAACAGACAAATAGATGTAAATAACAAAAAAGATATTTTGATATTAGTTATTCAAAATTCAGTTGAATTCAGTTGAAATAATTTGGTCATTAAACAAAAAACGTTAAGTCTTACAAAAAACACGTAAACAATTGTAGAAATCGCAACTTTTGCAACATCTATAATTACTACTCAATAATACTTTTTTGAGAATTAACAATTGGTTTTTTACTGTTCTGAATAATCCATGATCCAAGGCTTTAAATAGGCATTATCCATCTCCTGTCGTTCCTCTCATACTCCAATCAGATATTTGATTTTAAGAGGTTTGATTTACAGACCAGAAATCGGAATAAATAATGAAGTATCCATCTCAGAAACATAACATGATATAATCGCAAAAAATGAAAAATTGAACAATACAAATCGTTACCACCAAGATACGAAACTTGAAAAAATAATATATAGAAAATTCTAATACTGATTTATAAAAGAAAACTTTTAAAACATCTATATTGATTGTTAAAATTCTTGTTATTTTCATGCACAGGAAAACATCGTCTGCTCTGTCTATTGAAGACAAAGAGGTTGACTTATTTTGTATTTGACTTACGCTATCTCATCCCAACGGTTGTCCAGAACAACTTTCTAAGAATGGCGTTACCATGTTAAAAGTAATTGGAAAGTGATGCGATTAAACTCTTAATAGAAATTAAGTAATAGTATAAACTTGAGGGGGGAAAAAGGAGTAATAGATGACTATAATAAATGACTTACTGGTAGGTTTGGAAACTGTCTTGGCTGGCATCAATGGCAACTGAAACAGGTCCGACGGTGGCAACTGCTTGCTTAAGAGCTTCTTCATCTCCAGTTGGGATGTCAACGTATCCAGTGACAGTTGCTCCAACAGAAGACTTTTTGAAGTGGCATGTTCCGTCCTGAAAATATAGATTTCTCATTAGTCAAACACGTTAAAAATAAATAATGCTCTTAATTGCATTGTTTTGTGCAAATAAGACGCTTGGTGTCTGTTAAAATGATTTATATAAATGCTTAATAAGAATTGTACTGTTCTCAAACTATTATGGGAGAAAAAAAACAGTAAGATATAGAAAACGAGGCATATTTACTTCAGCTGTGTATGGGTACGAATCTTCGGTGTCGATGCCTTTGTTGTCCTTAATGTATTCAAAAGCCTGGTCCATCAAACCTCCTTCACACCCTTGGTTGCCTAGAATAAATGACTATATTATTTTTAATTAGCGGGTAAGTAAATTTCTATTTTCAATCTAATGACGGCTTTATTTTCCGCATTTTGAAAAGATAATTTAAACTATATAAATAAAAATAATAATAAATTATTTTAAAATGAATAATAAATAAATAATTACTACTTCGTATTTTTATAGTATTATAATCCTATTGTTCCGTTTTGGAACGGAATGTGCTAAAACTGTAATAAAATATAAGTCGAACCATGACAGGTTACACTACTCAGTTTATGGTGAGGATTTGCTGCATGAACCTAGTCGTAACGGGCCTATTTTCCAGTCGAGACTAATTCAGTATTTGCTTCGTGAAATATCTGGTTTTTCATGCGTTTGAGAATGCTTAAACGCCGCATGTTAATGTCTTTGGTTATGCAACCAAAAAGTGATATTTATATCTAAAACCAAAACAATTAGCACTAAGAAATATCTAAAAGTAGTCAAATACTTTTAGTTGTCTCTTTATAATGGAAATACCTCATCCACAGACTTGTACAATCACTCTTATACTTGCAGATATTTTAACAACCTCATGTACATAAATAAACAAGGCAAAATCTCTCGAAAGTATTTGTAAAATCTTTCATCCTGTTACTATTAAATAAAATTTTGTTACTTTGAAGTTTTAAAATTCCTGAATAAATTAGCTATCTCAGTAAGTTTCAAAATACGTAGTGGCAATAATACTAATCAGTAAATATATTATTACAAATGCAAATGCTTACTGTAAACCTATTGTTTGTCTGCTGATATGTATAGTTTGATTTCTGCATCATTATAAATATTCCCATCTGCATCATTATAAATACTTAGTTTGATTAGAAGGAAAATATGTATAAAATTTACCTTCTGGTCCAGAGCAGTCGACGAGATTCTGCTCACTGAGGGAAACCAGCTTTCCGGTCTTCTTCTTGTGCTGACCTTCCAGAGAGCCAGTAGTAGAGAAGGCCCAGCAAGAACCGCATTGTTGCTGAAGGAAGGAAACAAAAATTAACTAATTTTGACATTTTTTATCGGAATTGCTTTGTGAAAGGGCTTCCTCTTATACTTGAGATGATTATAGAAAAAAATCTTATTTTTTTTCTGAAACCTATCTCAGTCAAACTATAAAACAGTTAATGAAATCAAATCAGGTTTACGTGATATATGTTAAACCACACAAGCCAATTTAATTTGGGCCTCCATTGCAGATCTTGCAGGTGGAAAAAGAGTTTGATATGACAGCATGGTTCAATGCAGCGTGTAGTCTGATGTTCGATGACATGTGACATTACATTTCTCATGTGTTTGTGAGTCACTTGATGGGCTCCTTGGGTATAAAGTGATTTTCTTAGTGTTTTTTCTATGCTGTTTGACATGAAAATTTATTTAACCATTTATTGTTTGAATTTTCTCTGTTACATCTCATGAGCTACTAAAACATAGTAAAAATTATAAAAGTTTTATATGTTGCTGGAGAAAATTAATCATGTTGCTTAAAAGAAATTCAACATTAAAATGAAGTTTCCATATCTTCACTAACATCAAGAAGGCTTACAATCAACAAAATTGATATTATTTTACGAAACAAGACGCTTTTCCAAAACTTTTAAACACTTTTCTACGGAGCTTTTGTTAATTACCTGATTCTTAATTGGAGTGACGAGTCCTTTAGTTCTCCAGTCTACCTGGTCTGGGATCTGGGCGTTGAAAACAGGAATCCAAGTGGTTGCGTTGCTTTTTTGACCAGATTGACGGCGGAAGCCGTTGAAAATTCTCACAAATTCTTCGTGTTCCTAAAAAAATGAAAAGTCTTAAAGAGGTACTTAATAATTGCGATTAGTTTATTGGATTAATGAAAATATGTATATTTCTTGCTCCTTTAGGCATTTTTTAAAAATTTTCTGAAATGAATTCGAATTATGATTTTGATTTAATCCCAACTGCGAATTATTTGTGTTTAAATAAGTCTTCTATATTCTGCGTAAGAAATTTTAAACTTTTCTAGATCATTTTCATTGATATTTTTTGTATGAGCAGTGCAGATGCTGAACCAGAAATATTTTTTCTTTGCGTAGGTGTATTTTCTGTATGATATTTTTCTTGTGTTTATTAAATGAACAAACTTTTCGCCATTTTAATTATAGGAATTTGTTATACTTCTTACGAATATTCTTGTGTTGACAGATTGTCCTTTCTATTTATTTATTGTTGATAAAGGAAAATGATAAATTGTGAACAAATCAAAATTTATAAAAAAAAATATTTTAAAAGCAAAATTTTGCAGAGTGTTACTTTACTTAGAAATTGCAAAACACAGATACGAAAACGGAATACTTTTGACAAAAGTTCTGAGAGAAAAATATGCTACCAGGCGGCTAATATTTGATTAAGTAAAATTCAATGTTCATATAAAATTTACATCTTTAGCATTTTTCGTTGGAAATACATCGACTCGGTACTGCAAACGAATACTACCACGATAATAAATCTAAAAAATAATTAAAGACAAAAAAATTCAAGTTACAGAGTTTACATTATTCAAATCGTGTTTCGATTATGCGGCAACCAATTCTTCAAAAAGTACAGTTTTTAAGTTAGTCATTGGAAAATCGAAATCAAAATATGTTTCTTCTTCTTTTTAAAATATTAAGATAAATTGCGGGTATGGCAATCGTACTAATTAACGCTGCTAAATATATTTACTGAAGTTTCCATTTCAAAAATGTTAAAACAGAATTCTGCAACACAAAATTTCAGTTTCATATAATATTGATGCATGTATACTGTTTGCAAAAATATAGTATATGCATATTTGTGTGAATATCAGAAATGCTGGGCTAATGGAAAAAACATTACCAATTTTTCTATGTTTTTAAAAGTCATTTATCTTTCTTCATTATCATTACATAATGTTGTTTCTAAAGAACACCTTTATGTAATGATAAACTGCTTGATAATGCTTTGCTATCGTTCAATGAGCTTCGTAATTTCTCTTTCATGAAAGGATTTGCTTTATCAGTGTGCAAAAAATCGAATAAGATGCTATTTTAAAGATTTATCTGAATTGAACATCTTCCAAGCAAGGAGCTTTGATGAAAGCAAATCAAGTGGAAGTCTGGCGGCGAAGAATCAGGCGGATATTTTGGGTACGACAATACATCCTATCAGATTTTAAATCAAAATTAGCCCATCACTTTATTTATAGTCATAATAATTGTGTTGATTTTTTACACTCACCATATCGGAATATTCGTTGATTCCCTTCCTGTAGGAGTGAAATCCGAGATCGTAACGGAGGTTGTGACGGACGACATCGGACACCCTCTGCTCCCAAATCATGCGTCTGCTAACTTCTTCCGTTCCATCATAGACTTTGCCAAATACTTTCTGTAAAACATTAAATCTTCAGCGTTCTCAACACACAAATTTTAACATTGACTTTAATATTATATTTCTAACATGAAATTAGAGAATAAATTTAGATGACCGAATTCCGAAACTTTGAAAATACTGTAACATCCTTAAGATAGAGGAAAATATAAAATACAACTCTCAAATATCAACAAAGGAGCTTTCCATACAAGTTTGTTTTACACATGAGAATCCCATTTGAGGATCTTGTGCCACGAAAATCAAAATCAAATCAAATACAGATGAATATGCAACATAAATATTTGTCACACTATATTGATTCAAAATTACAATATATGTTGGTTAGAATTAAAGTTTTCCTATTCCAAAGATTATAGTGAAAGAAATTGGTGATCGTTGGCGTGAGGAGGGTCTCAAACGTACTGAAACAGTACCCTTAATAAGCAAAATATTACTCATACAAGCTTGGCAAATACAAAAATAATAATATTGTTATTTGTGTTCGCAAATGTGTAATCAATTATAAAAAGTTTCACTTCGTAATTTTACTCCATCTCTGGCAAGTTCGCATGCTCCACACCAACTTCCAAAAGTCTCATGATTAGTCTGAAGAGAAAATTACGCAATGAGAAGGAGATGAACCGAATAAATAGCAAGATGGCAAGTTAATAAGATCAAGCACGAATCACTTGTTTAAATTAAACGCGCATTTTTACATCACACCCACGATCGGCTGGAAACCAAACGTAGTGACGGAAAGAGTATTCAAAATGAGACCAGTTCTATCGCATTCCTTTTACACTGTCTCCTTACTTTTCATTCGCACAAGTAAGTGTTCGTCCGTAGCGGTAAAGAAAACAGAATCGTGCTTCATGTGAAAAGTTTCGAGAGAAAAGAAATTGGAAATCATAACTGGACTGTTTCTGAGGAAAAAAATTGCTTTCTGAAACACTGTTTCAATTAGTTTGGTTGAATGCCCTCTACTGCTGGTGGTGATAAGAATGCCTAATTTGAGTTGCGAAGAACACTCTCGATTATTTAAAATTTGTATCGAAATCGAAAATTGCGTGAAGAGGCTTACTTTGAAATTTTCCCAGTGTTCATTCAGCTCTGGATCAAACTGAATGTGTCTGCATGCTGCCACGGCAAAAAGAGCAAAGAAGGCGAGGAATTTCATGATTCACCTAGGAAAAAACTTAATTGTGAAAATATAATTCTGTATGAATAAAAGAATAATTTTTTTGTCAGAAAAGTTTCGATTTATCGAGTGTTGTTCTGCAGAACTTTTTTATTCAAAACTGTGAAACATCTTCAGAGAGTGATATTTGAACCTAGTTTTAAAACTTTCGTAATCAACTGTAAAATAATATCAACCTTTTCAAAATTAACAATAGTTCTTCATATTTTGTGTCAACTTTTAATTACAGATGATTGTTGAGAGCATAAATAAATGGATTATTTATAATATTTATTGAACCAGAAGTTGCACATATACGAACTGATGAGCTAATCAGGATGAATACTTCAGATATTCTACTATCTAATCGGAGGGATGTGTTATATTTTGCGAGAAAATAACAACATTAAAAATAGAATATAATCTTTTCCTGAATTTTTTATCTAAAAAGTATCGAATCACCTAAATAATATTTAATTATGAAATTAACTCTTTTTATTGTTCCTAACGAAAGCAACAAAGTCATCACTTTGAGGTACAAAATGATAAATCATAGTTTTATCATATATTTAGTAACCTAAACGTCATTGGAATTTTAAACATTTAACGTTTATTATCGTTTTCTAATAAAAATAGCTATTTTTTTATGGAAATCAAGCTTATTTTGAGGATTTTTGATCCTGCACGACTAGACTTTTTCGCATTTTTTAACAAACATTTTGGAAATTTATATGAATGAGTACAAGAAATCCTAGAAAATAATTAAAAAATTAATTGTGACCTTCATTCTTAAATGAAATTATTCAGTTATAAGAACTAATTGTTTAATGAAATTTCCTTTAGTAAGAATCTTAACCAAAGTTTTCTTTTAATTTCTGGTTTCTTTTCTGTCTATTGAAAAAATCGAAATAAAGTAAGAAAATAGTGATATTTAGCGATTATTAAATAATTCAATATTAAATGAAAAATTCAAAAATTGTAGTGTTGTAAATGTGAATCATAGCGTAATGTCGAGTTAATATTTTCTTTAGAAATAAAAGAGTGGGAAAATAAACTAAAGAAGCTAAGCCTAAATACTCAAAAACAACCATTTGAACTCTGAAGACCCGTAATGAAAATATCTCATATAATTACATCGTCTCTTTACCAAACAGATTTTTGAATTTAGATCTGTAAGGGGGCTGAATTATTCTGACTTTTGATTGCAACATGCTCATCCTTCAAGGATTTGAAATAATTAAATATTGTGAGCATTTAAAAAATTATGATGTCAGATGATTTACGAAATTATTTTATGATCAGCAGACGGCTACTTCCCATTTTTAACATTCGACTGACAAGAAATTAAATATCCCAATAGTACTGAAATATGATATAAAAAAATTGAATTACTATATCCAAGAAATATTTCTTCTGAAAAATCATAAAAATGTTTTATGATATAGTTAAACCTACACAGCGTAATATTATATATTTAAATCGTTTCTATTTGTCTTTCTTAAAATCAGTTTTGCGTAATTTAATAAAATAATGAATCTGTTTTTTTCCCTTCAAGTTGGGATAATTTCACTAATTTCAAATTAGCAATCAAAGATAGTTTTATTAATTAATATTAATAAAAGTGTTAATTAAAAAATTTAATTAATTAATGATTATTAAAATTAATTAATTGATTGATTGATTT
>BGPR01003132.1:0-14249 GCA_013235015.1 Araneus ventricosus | reverse complement strand
TGATTATTAAAATTAATTAATTGATTGATTGATTTTATTAATTAATATTAATAAAAATTGTAGCATAAAAATTAATTTTTTAATTATTTTTATTACATTACTTAAGATACTCTACAGAGATTTAAACAACTTGATTGAAGAACAGAACTGTTGAAAAACCAAAAAAATCATTCACTGTCAATTTCATAGTGATAAATTTATAGATTCAAAAATCTGAAAACTTCCTTGCTTACATTTTAATGAAACTAATATCATTATGCGATTTCTTAAAATAAAAAAGTATAGTAAAAATACCAGAAAAACAATCAGAAAAGTATCTAGAATCTTGTTTCCCTTCTGTTTCATATTACGTTAGCAATACATATATGTTCAAAATTTAAAAGAAACTATTTAATATACTATAAACAATTTAAATTTTGTCTTATAAAAGGCATAAAGAACAATCAGCAAATAAACAATTAAATTCATAACGAATATTTTTCTTACCCGTAAAAATACGTCTAATACGTGACAATAGGTTGCTCTAAAAACTGGAGGATGAAATTTGTGAAGAGAACTTAGTTTATAAACATTTCAGCTATTCTGATAATGAAGCTCGGGAAGTCATCTGATATTAAGCGTTATCATTAAATCGCCGAGTCATTACGGTGAAAATAAATTGTCATGATTATTGTCATATGGTTCAAAGCATTCACTTGCACGGAACATGCAGCTGTCATCAGTGAAAATAAACAAGTAAATAAAACAGATAAAGATGTCAAAAGTGCACCCGTGACTTCAGGTTATTAAAGTCACCCGACATCTTTTTGCTACATATCACACATTTAATTCTTTATCTAAATTTAATTATCATCATAGCCGATGTGTTAGATACCGAAACTAAAGATATAATCCTCGAAATTGAAAATGATTTTTTGAAAAGCTAAAATAATCACAAAAATCAAATAATTTCCTTTCTGAGCTAAAAAAAAATCTGTCGATGTTAAGTTGAAAAATGAGAATAAAAGAACTTATTTGAAAAAGAAATTTGAGAAAATTTGAAAAAGGGTTCAGAATAATCGCATGTGTGATATTAGAATACAAAATTTAGAAGCTTGCCAGTTAACTATATGTCATATAAGATAATGTTGCTTAAGTCGTACCTCCTAAGGAAAAAGTCTACATATTGCAGGTTTTACTAAATAAAGGATTAAATATTGCATTATTCACAACTTATTTGAACATTGCAGAAATTTATTATAAGTAATAACATCGGTACGACAGTCGTACCTTGGAAGCAAATGAAGCAAAAACACCTTATATTACTATTCTTAGAGTAAACTATTCGATCTTAAGTTAACCCTTTATAAGGCCATTTTTTCTAGTAGGGGTATATTAAAATAACTTTGGTATTGTGATTAATTTAAGAAAAAGAAATTCGTTTAGGTGATAGGATGAAATTACTTTCTGTCAATGAATTACCAAGTCAAGACACTTCGTTATGGTTTCAGATAAAGAAACTGGAATATCCAGGTTTTTGTTTCATCGAAAAGAACTCACGCCAACATTAAAAAATGCATTTAAAAATTCATGAATTTGACGAGAAGTATCTTCCCACTGCCTTAGAAAATGTTAATCCTCGGTCAACCCTTTCGGTATTCCAAATTCATAATATTTGTTTAGTTCTAGAAGGTGACGTCGCAGTTTAAGTATAGGAATATTATACTTTCATTGAAGCCCATATCAACATTGGGCAATTTTCATAATGCCTCCTCCATATCCACTTGTTTTTAAGTATTATCCGTACGTTTTGCCATGCTTATGGAACCTGCCTAAAATTTGGAAGAAGCACATTTAAAATGTTGTTTTTAACATTACATATTAAAAAGAACAATATTCTCTTTCTATATATGATATGTATCTTTAGATGTGAAAGAGATCCTTAGGGCATTACTGGTACGATTTAGTCCCCGTTCCTGGTACGACTTAAGCAACGAATTGAACCAGAGCATCATTATTGCATAAAAGCAATTATTCAAATAGCCCAGAATGATACCTTAAGAAATACTAACATGTTATTTATAATATTATTGTTCTATGTCTTACGAAATGCGCACGAAAACTATAAGAAAACTACCGAAAAAATATTTTTCTTCGAGGTTAGGTTGCAACGCACCGAAGCCCTTCTAAATAATGAATTAACATCGCCGATGTCAGTAGTCATCGCACTGCCATCAGTGTTGTTGATTCGACGAAAACAAAGTCAGAATGAAATAGGTACGACTTAGGCTGTGGTACGGCTTGAGCAACCTTAAACTACCTATCGAAGATAATTAGATATCACTATTAATTAGATAATAATTAGATGCCAATAGTTTTAATCAATCATTGAATTCCATTTCAAGTTTTTAATAATTAAAAGCAATTTTTGTCTTTTATTTATATTTTACGTTTTTATTGCTTTTTTGTACAAACACGGAAATCTAGATTTTAAAAAATATAACTGCAAATGAAAAAAAATTTATTACTGTTTGTAAATTTTTTTACTGTTGTACTGAATGTAAATTTTTTTTACTGTTGTACTGAATGTAATTTTTTTACTGTGAATTACATTTTTTTCATTTTCAATTCACATTTTTGTACTTAAATAGACAGCAAATTTTTGTTTCATATCGTTTTAAAAAAATTGAATTTGTACGTTTTTGACAAAAAAAATTTTAGGCCTATTTCGGGAGACCTAAATATTTTTCAAATTGACGAAAACATTTTTTAGTAAAGATGTGACCATAGTCACAACTTTTTATCGACTTAGAATTTTGAATTTAAAAAAAAGTTTTCCGTGATACACCCTATTATATAAGTATAGCAAAGACGTTTTCACTTGATTTATTATATTAACTCACAGTTTTAAACTCAAACAAAGCCAAATTTTGGTCCAATCTCATAATTATGAACAATGATGAGATGACGATGACGCCAAATAGCCCAGCACGCAATCTTCAGACTTCCACGCCACACTAACAATGGCAAAGCCATAACTGAGTAGTAGTTTTTATTTTCTTGCTGACTACATTATTTCATATACTAGAAAATCACCTGTCATGGAATGACGGGCACAAATTGCCTCTTCATTCGAGAGATTTTCCTTCAAATTTGAAGTGTTTAGAAATATACGCGAGAGAAATGTTTAGCATTGATTGAAAACAAATAAAATAAACATATGTTTTATGACATTTATATATTTTATCATAGTAAACCAATTCATGACTGTGAAGTATTAAATTAGAGTAAAAATATATACAAAATATGTACATAATAATTCAATAACCTTGAAATTCTCGGCTTGTCAAACGCAAGTCAAAAGTTAAAGTTTCAAAGAAATTCTTTTTCGAAATTCTAATCAAAACAAAGCACTTCTCTGCTTGTCAAACGTTGTGAAAAAATGTTATTAATTTATATCATCACGATTGCAATAAATTATCAGATGCATTGTGGCGTCCAAACTATATCACGCGCATGATATACCACAGACGTGATTTATTACTTTCTATTAAAAAACGGAAATTAATTTGAAATATGATTAATATGATTTAAAATTTCTCTGTGACTATTGATCATAGCTAGATAAATTTTATATCAATCGATAGCAAATTTTATTTCACTATTTTAGAGCTATTAAATTTGAAATCAACAATTACTTTTTTAAATTTAAAATTACTGAAATTTATGTGCTCTAACAATGAAATAATGCTATTTAACGTCTCGCAGTGCTATGGCACGAATTTTATCGTTGGTGACGTCAAACTGTTACCGAATCACTGAGAGACAGATCTGGGCTATTATACAAGTAATTTTAAATAAAAAAAGACACCGAATAAAAAATTTAAAAGAAATACTTTGATAAATACAGTATCAACATATCTTAAACATAAAGTAAGAGACCAAATACGTTTTATGAATGTTAATTATCATGAACACTTTCCTTTTTATTTTCCCGTATTCCAAGTGTACAAAGAGAAAGTATTGTAATCGACAAAAAATTCGGTGTTGGAAATGTTGTGAATTTCCCCCTCTGAGCCTGCCTTGAATCCGAAAGACGCATTTTTGGAAATGCATCCGACTGTATGTGAGTAAACATGATTATTCAGAAACAAGAGAAAAGTGATGAAATTTGGTATGAGGCCATTACTCAAAAATAAATCTGCATCAAATATTGGATCAAATTTCACAAAAGATTCAAAAATGTTGAGTCTAATTTATACTTTCATACGAAACATGATCGATTATACAAAGTTTGTTTTTGTTATGTAACACTAACAATTAAAATACATAAAATAACTTTTTTATTTATGAAAATAAGCTTTTACCAATAAGTTCGTAATATATTTAAATTCAGTGAACTATAAAAAAATGTTAAGCTGCTAAAATTTGAAGGAGGAATTAAAGTAGATATTAATTCTTCCATAAAAAATTACCGAAAGTTTGTATTAATAATTTTAACTGAATTTTTCGTTTTATTTTTAATGAATTATTGATTTCCAAACCGTATTGATAACAGCCTGATCAAGTTTTTTGATTTGAATCATTCTTATTAATCGTTATTTTTTTTATGTGCCCTCGTGTCCAAAAGTTAATCAATGTTCGTAAGATGCAAAAAATATGTAGTTAATATGAATGCAATGGTTCACAATGAATTGTGGGGAGTCTTGGGACATGCAGTAGACGTAGCTGAAATTTTCCATTGAAATTCTTGTAAAGAGGGCATTTGGGAGGGGGGTCGACCAGAAAATGATGAAAACGAAAAGGAATTTCGACTCATCCATTTCACACAAAGCTAATAATGAGTCGAAACTTTCATCACTGGTTAAGTTTGATGAGCACAATAATTAAATACATGTTTGTAAAAATAGGATGAATATTCGGGAAGATATAAAGCTTTCTTTAAAAAAATCCCTAATTTTTCCGCATATGTTTTGTTTGTAACATACAGAGTTTTCAACCAACTTGTACGAAACTTACAGAAAGCGTGAACACATTTTAGAGAAGCATTTTATATAAATTTGAAGTAAATACCTTGAATATTAGAGAAAATATGAGCATTCGTAGTAAATAATAATTTACTGCGCATGTGCGAAACGTAGTGTAATTTTCTCAAGTCAGACATATAGGGTAGCTTATATAAAAATTCCAGTTCGCTACAGTTAAGATTCAGAAAGGTATCGGCATTGAAAGCGCTGAATTGCTTTTGATCTAAAAAAAAACACCAAATTATGAGGGTTTTTCCACAAATTGATATTTTATAAACTTGATCATTGAACAGTAATAATGAATTGTATGAAAGTTGAATATGCTGAATACTCATGTATAATTAAATATAAATGTAAGAAACTTATAAATTAAATACATAATTTACATTGCGGTTCGAACAGTTGATTTGTGGACTTCCACAAATCAACTGTTTAAAACTGATCAGTAAATCGTTTAAAAACAAAACTTTCTTACGAAGCTGCCACTTCAATATGAACGATGTCTTTCCATTTTCTATGATTGTCAGTGTAGGGGGTTGATGGATTGGCTTGCTGGTCCTTTTAAGCTGCTTACACACATGTCCCTAACCAACGCATAGGCTTTTAGCTAATAGGGACTGCCAGGAAAACAATGGGGCATTTTTTCATCTCAGGAGTTAACTGTCATTAAACGGTATTGAAAGAATAACTTCCTACCCCTTTCTTAGCACAGTCAGGCCTAATTTATAATCCTGAATAATAGAATTCTCGTTAAAGGATGAAATGTCCTACTGCTTCTGGATTTTTTTGACGACAGTGATAGTCTGTCGAACTTTCTAGAGTGACAAAATACCGTCAGATTTGAATCGCTATTAACTACGAGACTAATGATGCGAAAAGAATAGTTGACCCCACAACGGATAGATCATATCTGTAAGAGTTTGTCGCATAGTATTTGTTTTGCCTGAGAGGACATCGTACCAGTGTAGGAGCATGCGCGTGATTGCTATGAATTAGATTTATGTAAAGTTATAAATAAGTGTAGCGTGGAAACGAGTTTAGCCAGGAGGTTGATTCTGGTGTCATTTTAAAGAGCTTGAGGAGTATTACTAGGACCCAAAGTGAGACAATAAAAATATTTCTCAGAATATAAGTAAAAATCGGTATTAAATTGAAATTTTCAAACTCTGCATGTTTTTTAATTATAACATGCAGAGTTTTCTTTCGAATTGTAAGAAACTTACAGAATACTTGACAATATGTAAAAGAAACATTGCATTAAAATTTCAATTCGAAAATATAAATATTGCGGAAAATGTGAGCATTTGTGGTAAATAATGTTTTATTGCGCATACGCGAAATGTAGTTCTATATACTGTCAACAGATGGCGCCATAAAAAGTTAATCTAAATAAAACATAAGAAAGGCGCAGTTCGGGTCCGCGCCAAAGATTTTTCGTAAGAATGAGTGGATAAAATCATAAAACAAGTGTTTCGTATTATGTAATTTAATTATCAATCTCTTTAATACAATTTTTACACAGAGTAGTATAATGCTTACAGAACAGGTAAATCACAAGTTTAGCGCATGTAGCAAGGGTCTCTAGTAGGTTGTGATTCATCTATTCTGTAACCATTATACTACTCTGTGTGAATTTGTATTAAAGTGATTCATAATTAAATTACATATTAATACTAAACACTTGTTTTATAATTTTATCCCGACGTTTTCAAGAAAAATCTAAAGTGCGAACCCGAACTGCGCATTTCTTATGTTTTTCTAACTTAGGGATTTTTACTGTTTACCAAACGTATTGGCTAATTTGAGAAACAACATTGATCGAAGTTAGCTGGAAAAAAAATCTTTACCGATATTTGGCTTGCTTTCATAGAAACAAATGTGCGTCAATTTGAAAAAAATTTATATCCAAAAAGGTAAGTTTTATTTAATATATCATTATGCTGTTTCATAACATTTCCCAATATATATATTTCCACGATCAACTTCCTTATGATTGCGTAGATTCATTGAGCTCCAGAAAAAAAATGAAATCGTTTACATTTCAGAAATGAATATAAAATTTTACAAATAGAAACTAATCGACTTTCTATGTATATAATTAGAGAATTTTCCTATTTCACGAAATAAGCCCTTTGTTGTAATCATTTTATTATTTTAATTGCACCCTAATTAATAATATTGCCATAAAAGTTTTGATTTAGAAATTTAAAATTTTTGTAGAATTTTTTGTCAACTCCACATTAATCCATTGAATGAGAAAACTCTGTTATTCTATTTTTTCACAAAAATATTAATGCGATAAGTAACATGCATGGAATATGAAAGCAAATAATGTTTTGAATTTTTTAAAATTAGAATTAATTAGTTTTAATTGGAATTAATCTTATTTTTAGTAACAAAAATTATTCTTAATGAGTTTGTAACTTTTACAGCAAGTAATTCAACAATTAATTACAATACTCAAAGCTAAAAGTTTCGCTTCTTAGGTAGAAATAAATAAAGAGCAAGGGTCCCCATAGAAGGAAAAAAGTAAGAATTGGGTTAAAAAATTATATTAAACATTTAACAGTAATTGGTTACGCAGAGAAACCACACATTGAGCAATTTTTACTGAGCATGAGCGAACTGAAGCATTATTTTTCTTTCATAATTTAAGAGTCAGACATATAGGGCAACTTATATAAAAATTCCAGTTCAATACCATTAGTATTCACAAAGATATCAGCATTCCAAGAACTAAATTGCTACGAGTAACAAAATGATGAGGGTTCTTGTAGAAATTGATATTTTTTTAATTCAATATTCGAAAGTAGTATTGAATTTTATGAAGTCTGAATATCCTGAATACTCACGTATACTTATAAACTAAATACACGATTTAAATTGCATTTCGATGATAGCATATTTGGAGGAAAAATAGCCCGTTACCGTTCATTGGGTTTCACTGTGAAACCATAAATTTCTTGAAAATAAAAAATACTAAATTTCTTTCCTTTAGATTTTTATGATCAGCTACATGTCTAATACACATTTTAGAAATAAATTAAGTAAATTTCAAAATGAAGCATGTTGTGAACTTTAAAGGGTTCATCGCCAGTTATGGTGTGAAACTCAGAAACAAGGAGCGAAGCTGTTTCTAACGAACTTATGTGTTTATAATCTCGTTATGCGTTAAGTTTATAAGTTAAGTTTTATACTCAATAGCTAGTTAAGTAAATAAGTCTCTCGCTCAACTAAATAATTATCATAATGTAAATTAGTTTGAATGAATACAGTTCTTATCAATATAATCGGTAATATGTAAGTTTTATTGCTACTTTAATTTAAAGCATGACTATTCAAATAAAAATACCAAATTAATTACAAGTTTTTTCATATATTTTTCCCTTCAAAATCAAATCATTAATGTTGCGACTGAAAATAATCTACAGTAAAGCATAACACAGTTCATTTATACAGATTTTATTAAAAACATTCATCAAAACAAATATTATGTACAAAATAATGCACAATTTTCGTTTTAATTGCACACATAATAAATAAACTGTCCCAATCATATAACACAAAAATCGTAGCGTCGTATGTGGAGCACCTCAAACTAGTGGGTAGCTGGCTTGAGTGGCAATACCGCACTGATTGTTCTTGTTTCTGGACATCTTGATGTATCCCTTGCTACCCCAGGTGGTTCCCCAACTGAAAAAGATTCGATATACTTAGCAAAAAAATATTTTGCAGCCAAATAGAAGTTGATCCAAAAGGTTTTATCATTTTTATAAAAACAAACACTTAATTAAATGCATAATGAAAATGTTATATTTTGCAATCAAAATAGAATCCCAATAAAATGGTTAAAAAAAAGGGGAAATTATCTTAAAGTGAATAAGCTTTTGTATTTGAAGGAGTATGTTCATATTTTTAAGCAACATTTTGAGCGATAACATTTTAATTTCTAATTCTATTAAGCTAACGGCTAGACAGAATTATAAGTATAACCTTGATGCATAATAGGCCGATTTTAAAATATGTACGTTTCTTATGAGTATCAATGATGATGGATATTTAGGATCAATTATAGTATAAAATCCACTCTTTTACGTAAGTAAACATGATTATTCAGCAGCAGGAGGAAACTGATGAAATTTGATAACATGCATAAAATCTACTCTTTTACATGTAGAATTCATACGCACTGAAAGACATTGTTTCTTTTCCGATTCTTCTTTATTTTTTAAAAAAATTTAATAATTTTTCATAACATTTCTTTCTTTCTTTCTTATCTTAAAGTTTAGTAATTTCTTAAAATAGGTGGAATTGAAACTAGGCAACATATAATTTGTATAATGCTCAGGCACATTTGCTGTTAAGATAATTTACCTTATTAATTTTAACTTCACATTAGTTTTCATTTCATTAAGTAATATTCTTACCTGTTCTTAACCAACCAATAATCAGATCCGTCCTCAGTGCCGTAGCCAACAGCCAGAACACCGTGGTCGAGGGCTTCGGAACTGCATTCAGGTTCGTCATAGATGCCATCCCTGTAAAGTAAGGAAATATGTATAGTCTTGCGTTAATAATCTTAGAACTCTTTTCTGAGTAACCGTGTACTGTTGAGCAACGGATTCCGAGACTACCATTTTGGGACGATTTTAAACCGGAAAGGGGTGTCAGGCAATGAGTCATATGAGCACATTTCCAGAGTTCTTTATTAGATCATGCTCAGTAAAATGTAAACATCACCCTTCCATTCTTCACTTTCCCCCTATTTTGATGAAAATAACTCCGCCCGGCGCATGCGCAAAAGCGCGGAGGGTTTCCGAATCAGTTGCTAAACACTAAACAATAAAAACACTTCATACTCATCAAACAGTTGTATATCTTTAAAAAATAGATGAACATACTTAAGTCTGTTGTAATAGATTATCAATATAAATAATTTCTGCATGATTGGTTCTGGTTCTACGATATATTAGGAAAATTCTTTTGGAAAAGGCAATCCTCATTGGAAAACTGGTATTAAAAAGAATAAAAGACAATATCGGTTACGCATACAAATATAAGAATATTTATTAATCGATAGGTTTGAGGTATTTAACCTCTTCGTTAGAATTTTAAAATAACAGACAATTTTTAAGAAAATTGTCCTGATCACTCATTATCAGTGTCATAATTGTACACTAAAAAACTGATATTATTGTGGATAAGAGGCGCCTGTATTGCATTAATAATGGGGAAAGAACAATGACTTACTGGTAGGTTTGGAAGCTGTCCTGACTAGCATCAATGGCAACTGAAATGGGTCCAACTGTGGCAACTGCTTTCTTCAAAGCTTCCTCATCTCCAGTCGGAATGTCAACGTAGCCAGTAACAGTTGCTCCAACGGCAGACGGTTTGAAGTGGCAAGTTCCATCCTGCAATTAACTATTTATTATCCTCGAATTTCAAATGAGAAAGTTTCACTGGACAGTTTGAAATTATGTATAGGAAAATTTGAAACTATGATAAGAAATTGTGTATAGGTTGATTTAGCTTCTTTTTGTGATGCAGTGTGTTGCATGTTTAGGTTTTAATTTGTGGTTTCCTGTATGTATATATATATATATATATTAAAGCTTTCTTTTTTCCCGTTTATTTTCTTATGATTGTATTTTAATTTATGTTATTTGGAAATTAATCAAGATTTTGTGTTTAGGAAAGTTTGAAAGTGCGTATTGGAATTTGAAATTGTGTTGGTTGTTTTAACATTTTTTCCTGTGAAACAGCGTACTTTGTGAAGAGATTTTGTACTCGAATTTGCTGGCGTTCTTCGGAACTGTCAGTGGCTCGATATTTGTATGTCCATAAGGACAGGTCAAATTACTAGTTATTAATTATAAAGACCTAATTAACCCTTTGGGAGCACCTCAAATATGAGGATGAGAAGACACCGTATAAGTAAGCGGTTTCTTGTTTCTCTGGGGGGGGGGTACAATAATGGTGGTGTGGTTTTATTGGCCGCATTTCTGATGGCGGGACGTACATCTACGGAAGGAGTTTGTATTGGGCTGGCATTAGCCAATTTGTACCTGACCACTGCTCTCGTGTTATCGTTAAGGCAATCCGGTCATTTAGTGACCCTGGTTACTTAAGTGGGGAGGTGTGTATCTTTTTGGTTATGATTGGAGAGTTAATGTAGTTTTGATTATATATCCAGAATATCTACAAACTAACTCTTTAAACCTAAATTGACAAAGGTATTTAAAAATAATATATATATAAATGGTTTTTATAACCACTTAATATAATAAGTGAGTGCTTAACGTGGCCTTCAAGTGCTAAATAAAATGTCTTTTCGGCAATTAGCACAAACCAACCGCTTTAGCAACTCCTTAAATGTTAGACTCTGATGCGTTTATAGCACATGTATTAGCTAAGTATGATTGCATTACATCTAATTAAATTAATGTGATGACCTAGAATACCGCAAATATAATACAAACGAGAATGTTATGACTGGGAACTTGTCATGTTACTGACATGAGTCATCTAAATTACTAATAGATCGGATACTTGCTTCACCAAAAATATCAACTCTATGGTAAAGAAATTTCTGCTGAGCTAAATGTCTTTGTATGTAATAGAAGTGAATTCTTCTCTTTTCTGAAGGCATTCATTGCTATGTGTCCCATAGTGTTCGTTTGCAAATGGCTAACGTTCTCATTCTTCATATTAGACTCTAAAAGTCATAGGAGGCAAAAGTGGCCGTGTATTTGAAAATAATTACTCTTTTAATTGGAAAATTAAATCTTTTTTTATTATTGAGGGAATCTTTTATTATTGCAATTATCCATTATTCTGTTGAAATTACTTTAGACCGCATGCTTTTTTTCTACTATGTTTTGATATCTAAGTTACTGATGAAAGTAAAAGAAAGACGGCTTAAATTTAGAAAAAGAAGGATAATTACTTCAGCAGTGTATGGGTAGGATTCTTCGGTGTCAATGCCCTTGTTTTGCTTGATGTATTCAAAAGCCTGGTCCATTAAACCTCCTTCACATCCTTGGTTACCTAGAAGGATATTGTCGTATCTATATGATTAAAAAAATCTTTCATTCTTTGAGTATTCTTAAAAGAAATGAACTTTGCTTTCAATTTTATTTCCTTGAGGCACAATTTCATTCTTATTCTAGTTTTCCACGATACTTAACAGTTTAAACTGTGGAATTCAAAGCTAACAAATTCCTAAAATGTTAAAAGACTTCATTTTTTTCAAAAAGTTTAAGTTAAAAAAAACTTCACACTTTAAGATTTCTATTGTCGGAAAAAAAATCAAATATAACTCTCTTCAAAGAATGTGTCTACATCAATATATTCATAAATGTGGAAAGCAAAGAATTTTAAAATACTCCAAAATTACCTGGATTTGGGGTATTTTTCCATTCCGGAAATGAAAAGATTAAGTTCATTTCTTTCTTAGCGTTTAATATTTAAATGTATATTAGTTTGCTGGAGATGGCATTTAAATATTAAGCTGAAAAGCACTAAAACTGAAATGAATGTATTTATTTCAGAATTTTGCTGCAATAAATATATTTTTGTGTTAATCATCTATTTGAGTATTCTAATTCAGGTCCTCATCGACATAAGATCGAGTTCCGACGGACAAGTATTATGTCGGATTTATATTTTTTCAACAAAAGTTACAATTAATAAAATTTAACAGATTATTAAAAAAATTTGTTCTTTGAGTTAATTAAAAATTAATTAAACCCTTTTATATTATACAGAATGGCGCATATGTACCATATTCTAATAAATACAAAAACAAACAATAGAAAATTAAAAAAAATGTTAAAAACAATAGAAAATTAAAAAATTAAAACACATTAAGATAGAAAAAAATATGAAACAGAAGAAGTAATCAACCATGATAACAATACACCTTTTTGCGCGCCAAACGCAGCAGCATCCAGTGATTGCATCATGCATTTTACTACAACTAACCAACCCATCACTAAAGAATTAAACAACAAAAATTGCGAGTGATAAAGTCCGCCATTTGGGGTTTTCATCCAATTTTTCCATTTTGATCGGTTTTTTTCCGTTTTCTAGTTTTTTTCTTTTATGTGTTTTGGCTATTTTATTATTGGGGAATTTTTGCTGTTTAATTCTTAAGTGACGGGTTGGTTGGTTGCAGTAAAATGCATGATGCAATCAATGGATACTGCTGCGTTTGGTGCGCAGAAAGGTGTATTGTTATCATCGTTGATTACTTCTTCTATTTCATATTTTTTCTAGTTTTTTTTTCTTTTTTATTATGGTTCAATTTTTTTAAAATTTTCTATTGTTTTTAACATTTTTTTAATTTTCTATTGTCATATTTTTTCAGCACTATTTTCATACAAACGGGTTATAAAAATTATGCATAAAACAAAAAATTTCAATCTATGCGTGCATAACTATTGTACATAGTGTGAAAAATGCATAACGTGTGATTATCTTTTCAAATTGCCAATACTAACACTTTTGGGCGATTTTACTCCGAAAAAGGGTGACAGGCAATGACTAAGACGAGTGCATTTCCGGAGTTCTTTGTTAGGTCACGCTAAGTAAATGTAAACATCTCCTCCTCCATTTTTCACTTCACTCCTATTGAGGTGAAATCGTTTCCGCATGCGCAAAAGCGCGCAGGGTTTCGGAATCTGAGAATCATCTATTCTCTACTGTGTGCACTGTAAGCAAGAATACAACTTAAAATTACTTTTATTTTGAAATGCACTTTTTTGTAATCGTAAGAGCGGCTGGTTGTAAGCAGCAGAGGTCGCAAGTCGGAGAGAAGGCATGACTTGTTTACTATGCATTTCACGCCATTTATATATTTAGGGTATTTCTAAAATAAATGCAAAAGACTTGATCAGTTCTGTTTTCAAAAAGTGAAAAGTCCATTCCTCGGATTTGGTTTGCTACATTAATGCTATACGAAGACTAAGTTGCGATGGATAGCGAGCAATTTCGAATCATGTTTGGATAAGTTGTAATTTTGCTGGCAATCCACTTTCCGCACTTTCTCGCCACTCAGACGCGAGGGACTTGTTAAAATTACAACATACTTCCGGAAATTATTTCCTATTATCACAAGTTTCATTTTCATTTAACATTATTCATATGAATTGCAGGATAACGAATGCAGATTTTCCATTGTACTGAAAAACCAAAATAAACAAGATTTACCTTCTGGTCCAGAGCAGTCGACGAGATTCTGTT